>VZTD01000547.1:315118-398925 GCA_013397725.1 Rhagologus leucostigma
CCGGCGGGGCCGGCCCCAGCAGCCGCCGTTCGCTCGCTGCTTTTCCAGCGACCGAGGGGACAAGGCGTGGAGGGGGAAACAACCCCGGTTAGTCTGCCCGAGGTGCGTCGGGTCACGGTGGGAAACGCGGCGGTGAAGAGGGAAGGTGGGTTCCAACCCAGCACCCCACGGGGGGTGAGTGGGGATGGGGCAACATGCAGAGAGCCGTCCGGTCCTCTCCCAGAGGGGGCTGAAGGAGGCTGCTGCCAACCCCACCCTCGCCTGGGGTCTGGGGCCTGGGGTGGCAGTGCCGCCAGTGAATTAGGTTTGGTCACCGCACTCCACCAACAAAAGTGACGCACAAGCAGGACACCAAAGGGTGGAGAAACAGTCCCCAGGGTTTCAGAGGCCCGTTTTAGAGCTGTCCCCCTAGTTTAGAGTTGTCCCCCTAGTTTAGAGCTCCTGCGTGGAGGCCCCTTGCTGCCAGCCTTTTTTTTTCCCCCTCACTGCCCAGCACACTGCAGGCCCAGCTGCGTGGCCACGGCGAGGTCTGGTACACAGAGCCGCACCTCCCGCTTCGTCTCTTGGCCAGGCACGTACTTTGGAGTAGAGCAGCATGCCAGGACAGCAAACTCAGTGTGCTCTGAGCAGCCCCAGTACCCTCTTCTCACGGGTGCGTGTTCTACTGGGTGTGAAGGGGCTGGTTTTGCGCAAGCAGCAGAGCGCTGTGGCCTTGCGTAGGGCGCTGCAAGTGGCTGTGATATTTGCTCTCCAGCCTGGTGCAGCTCTGTTGGATTAGACCGGTTCAGGTGATCTAGAAACACTGCCTACTAAAAATATTTTTGAATGGTTAGATACTGCACTGCCTTTTTTAGCGTTGCATGCCAGATAGGGACAGAACATGCTTGCAAATCATTTAATGGAAAGATTTAAACTCATGATTGCTTTTACATTTACCTTGCAATCACGTATTCAAAACAAAACCTCTGTAAAAACATGAAAGGGTCACTGAGGGGAGACACTCAGCTCCTCTCTGGTCGGAAACAGTGGGAAAGGCCTTTAAATAAACACATGAAGCAGAAAACAATTGGAACAATTTGCAGCGATTACCAGAGGTTCCCGGCTGTTCTGTTTCTGTAGCTGGCACAAACCTCGTTTTCACAGCTCGGGTTAGTCTCTCCTGCACACAGGCTGAACAGCAGAACACAGCTCAGCTGAGGATGCACTGAGCTGCCCGGAAAGCATGATGTTCCTGCAGGGGGACTGGGCAGCATGAGTATGACAATGCTCATGAAGGCGGAAGCCCAGGAGTGTTATCTTGGAAAAAGCCTAGATCCTATTTGGTCCCATAGATGAGGACCTGGGAATTGAACTGGCTTCTTGAGCTCCCCTACCTTACCCTGACCAACAGAGTCAGTGAATTCTGCTACAGATCCCAAATACAATGAAATCGGGTTGTAATTCACCCATCTCTTCCATTTTTCGTGGGGGTGGAGTTTTGGTCATGGAGGGCTCTTATTTAAAGATTTTTTAAAAATAATTTATTTCCCTTGGAGATTTTTTCTTTGCCTTTTTAAATCATTCTTATACCTGAAGACTCTGCAGAACCTCCAGGATCATCCCCAGGTGTCCTGCTTTGCACTCATGCAGTGTAGCTGAGGGTCTCATTCTCACTCCCCCACTGGGTTACAGGCATTTGCAGGTCAGCATCGCCTTTTTATTTTGCTCTTGCAGTCAGGCTGTTCCCTCAGTAAGGGAGTAGAGCAGGTGAGCTGCTCCAAGCCAAACCAGGAAGAGGCATTCAGCCTTACTCTGTGCTTTATCTGCCTTTTGTCTGCTTTGATTTTTGTGGGTAGATAACAGGATTTCAGTCTTTAGCCAAGGGTCTCAAACAAGCCACTAATAAAAAGAAAAAATGTATGCCAGTTAAAACTTCGATGTTGGTGTTCATCCAAATCTTCGTGCAGAAACACCCACATGCAAGCAGAAATTATTGCAGTTACACATTAAACTAAGCCGTTGGTTCAGTTTCACAGTGTTATGAACAGCTCTGTAACCATATCAGGAGGAAGTAGGTGAGAATTATGTATTATTTATATGCATTTTTGCCCGGATATCATCAGGAACATGAAGTCCCTGGCTTCTGATGAAACTGTGTACCTTTGGTTTCATGTGATTTATCTGTGCTGGCTTATAACTGGCCGCCTTTAAAAAGCTGATGTCTCTAATGTTGATTACACATCCTGAAAACACGACAAAGTCCTTGCCAAGACTTCACATACTTATGCCTACTACAGTTCTTGCTCTTGGGGGATGGTAGTTAATGAATATGATAGGTCACCTTGGACATGGCGACTGAACTTTCCATTTAAATGCAGGATTTTTAAAGAAAGCCAGTTACTGATGAACACATGAACATTGCTGAGTTTTCAGAAAATGCTTACTCAAAAAGACCCTTCCAAAGTCCCTTTCTATTTGGGCATTAAAACATTGCACACACGCAAGTATGCGTCCTCTATGGTGGAAGCACTTCTGCTATCACCAATTACAAATGTGTATTTAGTTTTCAAGTATGTATGTTACTTTTAAGGAAAGCAGAAAGAAAAAGATATTGCAAAGCATAATCTATCCTCTCTTAAAACAGACCACTGAGATAGGTAGGGTGAATCACCAGGACCCAGAGGTCCCAACCTGCCCTGGACAGCTGGTGCAGCATCACCTCCAGACTCATCACCCTCCTTTGTCTTTCAGCTCCTGGAGGAATATCTTTAGTTGTCCCACAGCCCAACATCAATGCAACAGTGGCACAAAACATCCTCCTCTCAGTTGAATACTCTTGCCGAGGCGTGGCCACCATTGAGTGGAAGCATGTGTCAAGCTGGGGCACCACCAGCATTGCTGAGTGGAGAAGTGGGAATTATGTCAACATATCCACGGTCTACAAGGACAGAGTGACTGCTTTTGAAAATGGCTCTATACAGCTTCGGAATGTGGGCATGAGAGATGCTGGCTACTATTTTGTCACTGTAACAGAGGAGCATGGAACCAACGCCTACGGCACCATCATAGTCAATGTTTACGGTACAAACTAGATGGGACTTCTTGGCTTTACCCTGTGTTTAAGCACCGGTCTGCTTGTAATCAATTTTATAATATTAATTTTTTTCCATGTTTCCTACAGAGATTATCTATGAAGATTTGCATTTTGTCGCAGTTCTCTTTGCATTTCTCGCCGCAGTATCTGCCATTCTAATCTGCTTCATGTGGCTGTGTAATAAATCTCTGCATGTATTTCAGAAGAAGACAACACACAAACTAACAGGTATTTCTCTAAAAATGTAGTCAGCGTCTAGGGTTTTCAAGCCTGAAATTTGAGCCTAAAATTTGTACCATAAAGGTGCTAAACAGGGCCACTGAGAAACAAGACTGAAGGGCTCAGATCACTTACCCTGTTCTATCTCCTCACTAGCTGAGGCAACTGAATAACAGGTGTTTGGTTGAAGAACGATCCACAGGGCATCTACCTTACATGTTTCACATTAGAAATAATAAAATACTTCCCAACATTTCTGATTGCACAATTTCGGGAGAAAAGGCCACAGCTGCAATAACCCCCCATTAGAGGGCAGGAGACAAAGTCAAGAGCATCAGCAGCTCTCTCAGAGTTCGCATCAGCAGCTCTCTCAGAGTTCACATCAGCAGGGTATATCCTAGGGGAAAATACTCAAATGACCCTTGGGAGTGGCCTCCACCTCAGTTAATGGAGGATTGCATCTCCTCCTCCTCTCAAACCCCCTCTTCCTCTGTTGTCACTTTTGATCCAGTTGCAGACTCCAGCGTACATTGAGTAATACCAAAACCTGACACCAAAGACAACAGTCATGAAAAGCAGGTCAAGGGAATGCAAGGGCTACACTGAAGGGACATATTAGAAAAGAAATTTCCAAGCCACAGCCAGGGATATTTGGCCTAGGCAGAAAGACAAGGTGCATGCTACAGACCTGGGATCAAGCTTTGAAATGAGAGGTTTCCTTTACCACTTCAGAATATTTCAGGTGTTTACCTCCCTTCTTTGTAAGAGCAGATCCACTCATGGTTTCTTGCCCTCTAGGTAAAAGCTCTATATTCTATAATAAGTGTTACCTTACAACAAGCAGCCTAGCTATCAGTGTTTTACTAGACCAACACAGACACTCAAGTATCTTAAGATTCACGGCCCAGACTTTGTGTCAACTCTGCAAAACCTGATAGAAGAAGAAATTAACTTGGCTTGAGCTGCCTCTTTCTGTCGCTCACCTACAGCTCTTAAGGGCTGGTGCTCTTTTCGTGGTGCGTACACCACTCACAAGCTTTAGTAGGATACTGAAAACTTTCCTATCATACCAGAATATACAGGATGGTGTTTAGATAAAGCCTCTTCCTCCAGTTGAATCCAATCTTCCCACAGAGCTGAACTGAATATACATATACATATAACATATGGCAGAGGTCAGGAAAACCACAGTTCTAGAAACTTGTTGTGTGATCTCCCAGGAAATGGTGCGAAGCAGAGACCTAATTTCTGCCCTATGGACTTAGTTTTTGTAGTGCCTTAGCCTTGTCCTGCAAGAAACTGTGTCACTTTAAAGATTCTGCAGTTAAATATTTTGAAAATATGTATTTAAAACTTACTTTAGATGAGCAAGCTTGAGCTAATATTAAAAAGTTAAAAATGTCTTGGCTATTAACACAGGACAGTTAATTTTGGAATGTTGGCTTTCCAATCCATTTGCCGATCAATAACAATATCCTTTTATTTACAGCAAGTACAACGGAAGAGATTGAACTGGAAACCATTGAGTGTTAGCCAAGGACTGTATCATAACAAAAATAACAATTCTACCTCAGGAGAAAGTATTGGCCAAGAAAGCAAGAACAAACCTAGAAGGTAAAATGTTTGTGACTACTGCAGAAACATCCTCACTTGAAAAGTAATTAAATCAGCAGTGTCTGATGGAGCTGTTTTGACCTGTTAAGTTTTTGGTTCTGCTAGTCAAGGTCAGAGTAAAAAAGCATATGCTTTCATGCTGAGCATGAACACATTTTTGTGGCTAGCTAATAAAATCTACAGCCTCTACCACTCTTAAAAACAACCAACCAACCAACCAACCAACCAACCAAGCCTCTAAGATCAACCCATTAGGGAGATTATCATGGTCTTGAAGGACACCTGTATTTTGGATATGGCAAGTCTCCTATTACAGACAGGTGGTCATTAGCATCAATCAACATAATAAATATCTAATTACAGTATTACGTTAAAAAGTTAATTGCAAGCATTGAATCCTGTTTATTGCATCTGTGCTGCTACTTGTGGGTGTAAGGAACTTCCTGAAGCTCTGAAAACAAACCTCAATTTTTCATGAGACAAAACTGACTTTGAAAGAACACTGAGCTGGTCAAAGTTCTCCCGCTTGTGTTTCCAATTGTTTACACTGCCCCGGGATGGATGTTAACACACATTTTATGACATTACTAGAGCAGGTGGTTATACAAGGAATAGTGCAGGCACTAAAGAGGACGCTGTCTGTAAAGATTAGAGGGGTCAGATAAAATAGTGACACACAACACCAGTGGGGTGGCAAAGTACTAAACAGTTTTCTTGTGAAAGATGTCAAGTCCTTTGCAAACTTAGCCCAGTGATGAACAGTCTATCTGAGAAGAAAAGTTAAAACAGCATTACTTTGAAACACAGTATTTACAAATACAGTTCTAAAATTGCTCTTGCTGGGAAGCCGCCTTTGCTTCCCTATGTTGTAAGAAAACATGAAGTGATCCAACTAATGTTTTCTTGAATCTGCGTATTGCACGTATTGCAATTCTCCACCTGCAGATCTGTTGGGTGGAGTAACATTTGTGTTTGTCAGTGAGAAAGCAGTAAACTGACTGCATTCCAAATTATTCTGTTTTGCTTTTGTAATGAGAATTTTGCAGTGTGAAATAAACTTTGAACCTGGAAGCCACCATGGACTAGTCTGTGCCTGTAGATTGCCACGTGGCTGTTAAGAGTCAAACTGCTGCTACTACCTCACACTTCATCTCAGTTGTTTGCAAAAACCTTTTACAGGACAGTCTGACAGAGCTTTCCCTGTGGTCAGGGACTGGGATGCTCAAGTGCAGAGGTACTATGGGCTCCATTTGGGAAAACGTTCAGAGAATTCCTCACCAAGTGCTTAACAATGCAGGCAGGTGCCAAACAAGCTTTTTTCCCAAAGCACCATGTGCACAATACCTTTAAGCCATCCCATACTGAGCTGGCCATTTGTAGTACAAAGAGCCTCTCTCCCACTCATAAATTGAGGTACCAGATTCAGCTGTTTGCTCCTTCCTGGATCTAGAACAGGTCAAAAAAGGTGAGAAATGAAATAAGTCTCAGATACAGCTCAGACAAGTGACAGTTTATTCCAATTCTCTGCTTTAAACGTGTATTACCCATCTTTCGTGCCTTTAGGTGAACTAAGCTTTGACAACAGGGAAACTGTAAGTGCATCTATTTCAATCACCAAGCTTGAATTACTTGGTAAAGTACACTTATACCATATGGAAAACAGGGGGTTTTTTTTGAGCCCTAAATTTTAGAGTTTGAATGTGAAGCTAGGTATTAGGCTGAGCTGAATACATAGCAGGTGATCTGCCAGACTTACTTAGAAACTACAAAAAGTGCAGCTTACACATAAAACCACTATTACCTGCTAACACTGACCCGAACACTGCAATTGCCAGAGGAAGTCAGGAAACGTATCCAGACATGAATGACCATTCCAGTGCATTGCTGTGATTGCAGAGGTCACACACACATTTAAACTACAATATTTGAAAGCTGGGATGAAAGTAGGAAATGAACACTTAAAATTCTTCGATTAAAAATGTACTACAACAAAAGTTTACAACTAGCACAGTTGTTCTACGTCTTTCTGCTTGCCTGAAGTCACTGCAACTTCAGGCACCCATCCTTGGCTACTGAACCTGGTGCCAACCTCGCTTTTAGGCAGTAATATCCCACGTGAACAACAGGGACTCAAACAACGTTCAGCAAGAACATCCAGTACAGTTAGCCTGTATACAGCTTTTCTTATAAACAATTCTTCACCCAAAATTTTACCCACAATTTAACATGCTTACTCTACACAGGTAATGTCACTTAAAAAATGCTCACATTTTCCTGAAAATTATGTTTGTCAATATGCATTACTAATCTCAATATTTGAGGTACAGAACATGAGGCTAAACTGTCTGTAGCAGTTTCTTGCTACCCTGGAGCATCTAAAGTCTTAGGGAACGTTGTTACAGTAGAAATTCAGAAACTAATAGCTGTTCTTAGTATACTTGTAAATTCCCTGCGGAACAGCAGCAAATTTCAGAGCATTCTAGATGATCAAAGGGATTAAGGCATTTTACTTTTAAAACTTTAATTAAAGAGATGTCCAAGTTCACCAGATTGCTTTGGCAATCAATTGTAAAGATCTTAATCATTCACTAATGTCTTAATTTCTTATTTAAAGACGCACTACCACGTTTCAAGACTGTACCTCTGTTAGAAGCCTAATCAGTCTGTTTTCCATTAAAATTAGGAATCCCTTTGTGTTTAACATTAAAATCCAGACTCTTCAGGTCTCTAATAATTCTCTTTTTTTGTTATTATTCTTTTTTCAGCTAGACCTAGAAGTCTTGACAAGTGTTTTCATGCTAACATGCAGTGCTTGCCCTTCTGCAACACAGGAGGTGTCCTCCTTTTCAGGAGAGAAGTCCTGCAACCGTGAGATTGTAATAGCTCCACAGGGATCTGATTACTTGGTAATGAAGAATTTACTTGATGAAAAGGCTATTGCTACATGCAGACCTGTCAATTTAGGTTAGAATGGTGAAGTGTAAAGACATATTCAAGTTTCATAGACTCATTTTCTAATTATTAGTAAGAGATTTGTTGTATTGGTGGGAGTGCAAACAGCCTCATCTAGTCAGATGCATGAAGAGATGCATCAGGCTGTTGGCTGAACTGTTCACCAAGGAACAAACCCCCTCTGCCTGTAATCATACAGCGTCTGCTGGCACAGCAATACAGGACCTGGCACCACGGGGGTTACCTTAGGCTCACCCGTTTTTCAAGATCAGGAGACTTATTTTCAACTAGGGCTTTTCATTTTCATCAGTTGTCTTGGGTAACACATGAGCACCTGAAAGGAAAACCCTTTCTCTCTCCTAGTTCAGTTACACAGAAGCAAGTACTTCCAGGAACTGAAATAAGATGCTCCACGCTGGCAAACACCAATGTAAATACAAGAGCTGCTTTGGATACACTGAGCAGCAGCTTGCTGCAGATTTTCCTACAATTATTCTTTATAATTGAGAATACAACAAAATAACAACTGTCACCATGGAAGTGTGATGTTCAATTCAAACATGTTTATGTGCAAGAAGTTCACATATATACATATATACAGACACCTCATAAGACAATATGGACATGAATCTGAACCAGTTCATACAGATAGGTTGCAAAAAGACCCTTAGCACATAAGTACCAAACAAAATAAAAGCTTTGTTAAACACCCTACTATAAGTTTCAAGGAGGCTGCAATGACAACCAAAACTATAAAAACCGTGACTTTTTTATTTTGAAAGAACTCAAGAGCTGAGATTTGGGAGGATATTATTATTATTTCCCTGGATGATAATCATGGAGAGTGCAGGAGAAAGACCCAGCAGTGCAAGTGTGGAGGTTTACTGCATGAGAGTTACCTTCTTCTATCCAGTCACTAAGTCTCAAGTCACCCACAAACTCAAATTGTCAGAACTTTGCAAGCCAAGTTCCCTTCCTCTATATTTCTGCAAAAAACAAGGTCAGAAAACACAAGCAAAGTAGCCGACATCACACAGGCCATCAGAGAGGAAAGACTTTTGCCACAGGCAGTGACTTTGTAACACTCTCAAGTTAAACTCCCAAGTAAACATATTTCTCAAAAATAAAGGGGTCATCCAGAATCCCAATCAATGTACAAACAAATTCCAACTCAAGGACTACCAACTTTAATTTTATAAACAAAAAATACATTAGTTACTCATCTATGTCACTCTGGACAGAGCAATTTTCAAAGATACAGCTGAAAGGAACTTTTACAAAAAATTCTACGTATTTTATATGCCACTGAAAAAAGTTTCATTACAAATACCAAAATGGATATTTCTGTACAGGAAATAAATTTGATTTTGCTTTCTTGTATTGGCCCATAGCTCCCATTTCCCTTTGCTGCATGGGCCGTTATCATGGCAGAGAGACACTTCAAAGCCCTCACAGAGAGGTGGACACTTCACTAGCAAGGAGTTAGGGCAGCCATGAGGAGTTCCATTTTATACACAAAGTTACGCCCTTCCATTTTATTCCACTGCACTTCCTTGAAAGGCCCCCGGAGATGATTCCACTTGCTGTCCTGCAGGACATCGCCTTTGGGGAGATCCTTGCACTGACTCCGTGGAAACTGCACCATGACTTTGCTGCCGCTTTCCGGACCGTTACGTACTGTGGTGAAAGGAGATCTTAATGAGCATTTTTACACCGTACAAATTCCTCATACTAAATACTCTTCCTTGTGTATACTATACTTTACCCCTACTCAATTCCAAGCATGCCGAAAGCAAACAAGGGAAATTCCCTTCCTTTCTTTTCTAAAAGATTTTTCTTTGGATTTCCTCTCTCTTGTGTATGGATTTCCTCTCTCCACTTCTCTACGATTTTGTTGCTTTAGCACTGTGTGTTCTTGGTTAGATCAAGACAGAGAGAAACTTTTAATAAACCCCAAAATGTACACCTTACATATACATTTCTTTTTCTCCAGTGATGCCACGAAGGGCAAGGACTTTGTTGCTCATTCTTTCCTTGGATGTATTCCCCACTATTCTGTTGAAAATTTCTAGTGGATTTATCTCAAATAGACAAGATCTAAGTCACTAAGTAGAGCTGTTACTTTTAATCACAAAATTCTGCAAGACTGGTAGAGGGATGGTGGTTCTTTGTTGGCTTGGATGGGTTTCTGTGTTTTCATGTTGGGGAGTGGTGTGTGTTGGCTTTTTAAATAAGCAGTTAGGGAGGTACCACCTAGCTTTCCCCTCATCTACCATGCTAGTCTTCTGTGAAGAGATGGTATCAGCCTGATTGAACATAATTTCTCCTTCATAAACTGGTGCCAACTACTCCCCATCATCACCTTCTCCACAGTATGTTTGGAAACTTCTGAGACTATTTTTTTCTCCCTCATCCTCCCACTAATTGCAATGAGGCTCATCAGACTGTAGCTCCCCACATTTTCCTTCTTGAATATAGGATGTGACATCTGCCTTCTTCCAGTCCTCAGGAGCCCTTCCTGAGCCTGGCCTTTTAAAGATGATCAAGAGTGACATCCATCAGCTCCCTCAGCAGTCACGGATATATCCCATCTGGTCCCATGAACTTGGGTATGTCTAAATCTGTTCAAAGGTTCTCTAACCTGGTCCTCCACTACTGAGGCTGAATCTTTGCTCCCAAGTTTCCCATGGGTCTCATGCCCATTCCTGAAGAACAGTTTTAAGACCAAAGTAAAGAAGGTACTGAGTACCTTGGCCTCCTCCATGTCCTGTGCCACCAGGTCCTCTCTCCGTTAAACAGCAGTCCCACATTTCCCCTAATCTTTCCTTTGCTGCTGACATACCTGTTGAACCTCTTCTTGCTGCCCTGTACATCCCTCACCAGATTCAGGAGCTTAGCTTTCCTATCCTTACCAATGCCTGCTTGGATAGTCTCTCTATCTCCCTCCCAGGTGAACTGGTCCTGCTTACAATCTCTTGGAGCTTCCTTCCTATGTCATGAGTTCAGACATGAGCTCCCTGTTCATACACACAGATCTTCTGTCACCTTTGCACAACTTCCTGAACATAGAAATGACCATTCTTGAGCTTGAAAGAGGTGACCCTTGAAAAAAATAATCAAACAGCACTCCTGGACCCCTCTTCTTTCCATCCCATAGGATCAGATCCCATAGGATTCTTTCAAAAAGATCCCTAAAGAGACCAAATTCTGTTCTCTTTAAGTGATCCTGTTGTTTATCTTGTTTCCTTCTCTTAGGATCCTGATGGTTTCTGTAATCTCTTTTTCCTAGGCTAATAATAATACATATAATTATATGTATTTCAATATTATATAAACAAATATTTATATAATATTTATCAAAATAATATATTTAAATAATGTATTTATATAGTAGGTGTTATAGAATATATATATATTTAATTTTCCATGCTAATTATAAGCAATATTTTGAAGCCTGTGTAAATTAAATCAGGTTTAGATTAAGTGGTTTCCTGGGCAAGGTGTTGATTCTATTTGGATGTCAGTTCCATACACAAAAGAGATAGTCTCTAGACTTTTAGAGCATAGTATCAATTTACAGCAGAATATTCTACAATCAATCTCAGAAAGATTTGACTTCTACCTGCAAGAGGAAACACTACCTGAAATGGCATAGTCTCCATTTGGTGATGCTACAGTTATTGCTGATGCATTGCCAATGCTCTCCACTGGCCCCAGACCAACGTGATTACTGAAACTCAGCACATGCCATCCCATAACTTTTGCAAGCTGTTGAACTGCATGTACTTGGTGCTGTGACATCTGAAACATAACAAGAGGTTTGTTTTCTGTTCAGTATTTGCAGACCACAGAAAGAATTGCTTATGGGGTTTAGCAAGCCTGTTTTCTTCTGCTGTATAATAGTTATTTATAAAAGTGACTTTGTCTTGTAAGTTCTCTACTTCCAGAGGAACTTTTTTTATATGATGGTAGAGCTTTGTGTTATTTGAATTTAGACTAGTTCCTCTGCAGACAGAGAAGACCACTGTATTATGCAGTTAAATGAATTTTTCATAGGTATATGGGCTTATGCATTTTATTAAAGTATTGCTTTCAATTTACAAATACCTTTATTTATGTCTCAAAAAAGTAATTTTTAAGCAATCCTGTCTTTCAGTAGAAACAAGACTTCTGCTGTAAAATATACAAAAATCTGAGGAAGTATATCTGAGAGAAAATTCAGAAAAAAAAGTTGAGGTTCTCGCATAATTATCTCCATTAATGCTCAAGTGTAAGCACTGAGCTTTAACAACTGAGGAGTTTAAATGCTACTGTTTTCCTGTATCATAACTTAACCCTTGTAACAAGGAAGTATCCAGCACTGTTCAGCAGTTCTCTGTGAACAAGTCTGACAACACTTGACCAAAAAGACATAACCTCAGCAGAATCTGTTTCAACTTGTTTTCTGTGTTGTGGAGTTTTATATAACAGGCCAACCACTGTTATTAAAGACCTGTATTTTGACTATTTATAATGTATAGTGGGGAGATTGTTACTTCTGAATAAAACCAGCAGCTTGTCCTAGCAATTAAGAAAACAGAGTTCATTCAAGTATCAGCTGATTTAGTAACGACAGATGCAAAGTGAGCATTAACAGACAATGCTGAAATGACAGTAATTGTGGGTTAAGATCTTGGCTACAGTAAATTTCATATACAGAATACCTTATTGTCTGCTATGATTACCACTGACTTGTTTCTTCCATAATGAGCAGCATAAAGAAATGCATCTTAAATAGGAGGGAAAAGTTATTACTACTACTGACTCTACTGAAAACTGGCAATATATTTTAGTAACAGTTGCTAGAGACTCTATACAAACATAGTGAAAATTCAGTCATCTACTTTCCCATCTTTGATATCCTAATTTGAAGTTTTTTAGTATTTTCTACATAGATAAAGGTGAGATTCTAACTTTTTCTGTCTCCCAAACACTATGACAAGGGAAGAATAACATATATGAGTCTACCTGAGATAAAAGGAAATCCTGCAGTTCTTGCTCTTGATGGGACAATGTAATAACTCTTCCATCTCTATGCACAACTCTGATTTGTTCAACTCCAATGTTCAGCTGTAGTTGAATGGATCTTTGAAGACAAGATCCATATTTATTCAAAAAGCATTAAAACACTTAAGAAAACAGGAAACTAAGAACACAGAATCCCACCCAGTCACTGACAAGAATTCCTAAGACAGATGGTGCACAGCCTACAGAATGTGACAGCAACTCCAAACATTCCATGTGGTGAAATCAGTCACCACAACAGCTCCCTCTATATGGCAGGTGACATACTCTGTGGCATGTTCCCAGACCTGGCCTTCCACTTGTTCAGGTCAAGGAAGCCTTGCAGCTCCCTGCCTATCCCAGTGCCCAAGTTTCCTCCCAGATGTGCAGGGGAAAATGGTGTGTTCCATCCTACAGCCAAGACTTGGACAGCTTATGCACTCTGGAACCAAGACTGGAAATGCACCGATGACTGCCGGTTGCCCCACACTGGTGGTTACAGCCAGAGAGCACTGCTCCAAATGGAAAAAAACACTGTTGATGCATTAGTGAATTCACTGCTGGTCAGTCTGCAGGCATTTATTTCTGGAACATGACATCTCTTATTTCAATAACAATGTGCATAATTATTGCATGAATTACATGAGTTCCACATTTCAGTACCTATGCAACCAAGCCAGGACTGAGCACTGATTAGCCTTCCATGACCAGACTGGAAGTTTAGAATCCAGCACATCAAATGATACTTTGTATTCAGTCATCTCTACCCAAAGTAAATCCCCCCCTTAAATGTCCACTCTCATCTTCAATTTTTTCTTTGAAAGGAAGCAGTGCTAATTAAAGATGTACTATATATCTTCATTAAAGGGTAAAGTGGGTGAAGTTTTCTTAAGGTGACTGTTCACCCCACAAGTCAGAAAAACAAACACACACAAATGCTGGACTCCTACTTGTCTGTCTGAAGCGAATCTAAACCTTTAAAGCACAACATCAATGCACGCTGCCTTTGCTGCATGCTTCTACAACTAGAAGGACATGCATTCTCATACTTACTTGCATATCTGCTCATATCCTTGAGAAGTTATTAGAACTTTAACGCTGGATTCATAAACATCATTTATATTGGACCAGTGAGCCTGAATCTGAGGATCCTCAATACGACTTGCCAGACTGTCAATGGTTCGAGCAGTTCTAGAAGAGAAAAACCATATTCCACACACAGTAATCCAGACAGTTTGTGTTGTTATATTCCTTACAGGAAGCAAGGAGGTTATTAGATTTAACAGAAGCATGTGCATCAAAATTCTATTTCAGCACTGTTCTGGTGCTAATGAAGTACACTTGTTTATTTTGTAAATTTCTCATACATTCCACAGCAGTATTAAAGTGGCATTACTCAGTATCAGCTACTGCACTGCAAAGAACAATAAAAAAGGATTTATGCAGTTTAAGATAAGTAGGGACAATTAGCAGCAGCTTATGTTGCAACTGTCACAGAGATCTCAAAGAAATCCTGTATTGTTTCTTTTTTTTCTTTTTACTAGCGAACGTTGTTTGCTCATATTTTTTCATAATTTTTGGTTCTTAGTACTTACAAATTAAGACTGTATTAACTGTGAAGGAAGCAGCAGCTAGTTTTAAGAAGACTTAAAAAAGATCAATTGTTTTCTACATAATGGTACACATTACTGTAACAAGAGCATCTTGTGACCCACCTTCGTCTCAAAAAGATATGCTTTGCCTGTTTTATGATCTTTTCCAAAAGTCCTTCATTCGACTGTAAAGAACTGATTTCATTTTTATCAAAAGCCTGGGGTCCTGCAAGTCTCATTCTCTTATGGCCAAAAGGTGCACTAGCTGGATGTGGCATCACTGTCGAGCTCAGGGTTTGCTTGTGACACTGCAAGCACCAACAGATGTTATAACAGGAAGAGACCAAATAACATATCTGGAAGAAATACTATGTATATGACAGTATGTTGCTTCACATCAGATTTTTGAGTGTACCTACTTTCAAAAAGTGCAACTTTTTAACTTTATCAACTCAACAGCACTTTAAAGACAGTGTTTCATACTTTGCTTCCCCCATTTATACATGTCTTTCAAACCCTATAGAAAGTGATTTAAAAAAAAAAAGTGCTAGCTAACAAAAAATTGGTATTATGGTAGTAGCTCCTACTAATAAGTCTTCATTATATACATCTATGGAGACAGAAAGAATGGTTACTTAAAAATAAAGGAAGCCATTTTAAACAAAAAAAATTGAAGTACAACAAGTTTTAGCAACCTGTCCAAAGTAAAGAAAGAAAATTTAAAGGAGAGGTGGGCACTGAGCCAAAACTTCATGAGCCCTAAATCAATGTTTAAAATACTGGACTGTTCCACACGACTGCATGACTTGCAGAGCCATGCTCTAAGGAGATGAACACTCTGGAACATGGTCTCAACTCTACTTAGAGATGTAAAATTGTGCTGCCTTCCTGAAGAGACACAACCTCAACCTTGTACTCCAGGTTCTTCTGCTAGATTATACAAGAATCTAAAACACTGAAGCAGAGAAGCAGAGCTTAAAAGAAACAAAGCTATTATGGCAATTGACTGTTCTTCCTTCATGAGGGTACGGCCTGACCAGATGCTCACTGACAGTGCTTGATAAGCACTATTAGACATAGCAAAAAAAAGCAGAACTGATGAACTCTACTGGAAAAGCTTTGCATGGATTTTCTGAAGTGAGCAGCCAGGTCTGAGGTTAAGTAAAGAACTAGCATTCCATGAAAGCATTAACTGGAACTCCTCAACCACCCACACCCATGGAAACCAAGCAGCACACTGCCTTCCACAAATGGATGGAACAGGACTGGCCTCTAGTGGCACTCGGCTGTTACACCAGTGCCACACACTAGGCAGAAGGCTGAACAAAAGCCCAAAAACTCTTCAGTACTTGGCCATAGATGCATTACCTCTCTGATAAGCTGATGCAAATTATGTTCGAGAACATATAGATGATCCTCTGGATTTTGTTTTTCAGAAGCAGCCTTTTGTGACTTTTTATCATTGGAAGAGTGACACAGAGAAATAGACAACTGCAAACCTGTACAAAGCAGATGGAAGAAAAACTTTAAAAAGTGAGCACTGACAATTTTCAAGGTTGCTACTGAGAACTGCTTTTCTTTACATTTTATACTCAGCAGTTTAACAACAGGTATTCACTGTATCAGAGAAAAATCAAAGAATGATGGCAGAGAGCACAGCACCCAAGGCAAGTAAGACTTGCTATTGACTGAAATGTTTACAGGCCAACTGTGAACTCACCGGCTGCATTTCACATCAACTTCTATGACTCAATCCCACAGAAAAAGAAAAGTCCCCAGGACCCCATTCCTTTCTCAAAGAAGGAATAATTAACCATCATGCACATTTTAAGCAATCCAGAAATATATTCTTTACATGATACAATCACTTGTGTACCCCTTGTAAGAACAAAAGATCCACCACTGACTCTGAGCCACCTTTTTGCTGTTTAATTATCCTCACTGAAGAGCATTTGCTTTTGTTCTTCTGAAGACCCATTAACTCAAGTCTTAAATTTCTTTTGCATGCAATCCAGGAGCAATGACTTATGCACAGCTCCAAACTGCCACATGCACATGGCATTACAGCTAACAGTTTTAAGTGCTGCTGACAAAAAAACATAACCACAAAGGAAAACAGAGTAAATTAGAAACTACTGTGCATTAATTGAAATTCTGTTTTTCAAAACCTTTGAAAATCAAGGAGTTTGTTTTTTATTTTGTAAGGACAGAACATGAAAAAAGGTGACATCAATCAGTAATTTTGGTTCATATTTAAGCAAATAATTGTAGGTTAAGAGTCTTAATAAGCTTCCTACCTGGGAAAGGCTGGGAGATTATCTGATTTTTCACTACAATGTGAGGAATCTGTGATTTAATTTGAACAGCTTCTCGTGACAGCTGGGCAAAAATTTCTTTACATAAAAGAACATTCTGTGCAGTCTCCAACTTTGTCTGCCAGTGTGGAGAACCTGAAAAGTATAAATCAATGTTTGCAGAAGGGAAGAGCAAAAAGAAGCCACCTTTTTGTTCAGATGCCAGATACTATGCAGTAGCCAAGTGTGATCGCTAAGATAAAGCAGTCAGTACCTTATACCCAAACTGAGTTATTACCAGAATTTTATGTCAGTTAAGCAAGCACTTAAAGGTAAAACTAAAACTAATTTTGATTCAATTTTACATATATGTATATTGTGAAGTGCAACGCCCTTATGGAACAGTGTATCACACTCCCATGCCTTTTGTGAACTCTCCTTATGAACCTCTGCTCCTTAAGTTGTAATCTACTTTCAGTGATACTTCTGGCTTTATTAAATTCACTCTTTGATGAACTACCCAATAATGTTCAGTGCATGTATGTGCTTTCACGGGGTTTATAGGCCCAAAATTCTTGGGAGATTCCGGGGTGAGTAAGCATACAAGCTGTATAATGTACCCTCAATACCATATACCTCATAGTACAGCACTCTGTCTATGTTCAGGACAGCACCAGCATTTGATCACAGACTGTGATATAAAATCTCCCCAGTTTATTTCTAACTCTAAAGAGTAAAGGATGGATTTTTAAACCAAAAGTGTGCAACTTCACATACTGGCACATGTTAAATGAATCAATGTGCTATCTGCTAGATGAGCTGTTGGTAATTAACGCACAGACCACCAGCACAGTTTCAGACCCAGGTAAGACATATGAGCAACAGACACAAATGATGTATTTTGGGCAGAGTTAAGAGTGAACAGTCATTAGTTCAGCTGAACTAATGGGATGTAACTGACTGAAACACAACACCTCGGTTTGATTTCAGTTATGGGCTCAAACTTTTAGTGTCTAACAGAAGGGCCTCCAGAATACTCAAAATACAACTAATTTTGTTTCAGAACTGAATGAATACATATGAAAAACTGAAGAGGCATGCTTTCAAAGCATAATTTCCAAAGCCCGAGCAGCACCCAAACAGAAAATTTCAGTTTAAATATGGGAAGTCTTGTTCGCTCTTCTTCCCAGCTGTATGCTGAAATTTTCAAACAAGCATCATATGCAAACTCATTCCTTGAGAACATACTCATAAAACAACATATAAGCTATACCTGGTTTTGATTTTGGCAAGGGTCTTTTAAAGAGATTGACTGTCCCGAGGTCACCAATGTCTGGAGCTTGTTTCTGAATAGAAACCTAGGCAAGAGCAAACAGTATTTAATGTTTGTTCTCTGTTGCAAGCATACAAATACCGAAACAAAACTCCACTAGTTTATTAACGTTTCTCTGACAAACCTTGATATATGCTGATCCCTCTAAATCACTTGGAATTTGAACATCCAAAGGACAGTAATCCTCAGGTATCTTTTTATCCAGGTCAATGTCAGTGTTCTTTATCACCTCAAATGTGCCATGATGAAGAAAAAGGGAGCCTGAGTGAAGAAGGACAAAGACGTACACATTAAATATACAGCACCTTCTGCACATAAAAAAGCTCATACCTCTGTTTCAGAAGAATATGTATTTCCGAGTCTCCAAATCTTGACCCAATTTCTTAATGACTTCTTAAAAAAACCCAGGTAAATTAGAAAGCTCCTGTCACTGCATCAGCATCACTGCATCAGTCCTCCGCAGTGCATGTGTAATATTTTACAGTAAGTTAACACAGAGTATTTAATAATTATGGGGGGAAACCAAAAGTTTTTCAAAATTGACTCAGTAGGTGCAAGGAAGGAGAAAAAAAAGACATTTGGTTAAACAGAGACAAAAAGTAAATGTGTAAAGTTTTGCAAGCAGGTAGTTAAAGGTACAACACCCTTACTGATTTAAAGGAATTCTGATGATGTTTGGCTAGAAGTCTTAAAACTATGACGATTTTCTGACTATAAAAGATAACTCTATAGCCAGTCATTCAGGGACTGATAAAAGCAGATACCCATATCTGTCCTAGCTGCATACCTTTTTCATCCAGGGCACGGTTCACCTAGTTCAGGGTAAATCAGCTGAAAAAGACACATAGCCTGGGGTACATCTACAGCTTTTTCATGAACAACACTAAATTTGTCCTTCCCCTCCCTCACTGATGACAACAGGGATTCAACGCATCCAGTTTTGATGCCTGCTTTGTACCTACATCCTAAGTTCTGTGTGATTCTGTATTCACTTTGTCACTCTATAATGGCCTCTAGAACCCTGGGCTGGTCACCCCCTTTTACCGTAATCCATGAAATAAGGCATATTCTCAGCATCATTTCTCAACTGTAGGAATAACAGAGGTGTAATAATCTATCTTCAATGTCACTCTTTAGTCACATGGTCTAGTTTTACCTGGTCTGAATTCTGGGGACCAGGGAGTCAGACATCATAATCCGTTTGGGTCCCTTCTAACTTGAGATACTCTAGGATTTTCTGATCTTTGATTAAAAAAAATGTAACCCACTCTTCACTTTTATTTTTTTAAATGCTTTACACACCAAACACAGATAAAAGCCAAGGATTTACAAAGTCTGCCTGTCAACTGATCAACTACACTGCAAATGCAGAATTGTTTTTGTGAACAAATTCTCAGTAAAATACTACAGTTGGCCTTTAAAATCACTTTCTGGATTGAGGATGGCAAGATATTTTCCCTGATACTAAAACATGAGTTCTCCCTTTATAAACCTGTCTCATAAATACAATAAATTCACAATGAAATTATTATGAGATATTCCATCTCTTTTTCCAGTTACAAGAAGAAAATTTCATAAAATACCCATTCTTGTGAAAAAAACCCTACTGTTTACCTGCACTTCTGTAGCTCAGATCACCAAGAATTTTATCTCCCACTTTTCTCAGCTTCCAGTGTTGTCTCAGTCTTAGCAGCTCAGAGTTGAAGTCTCTTTGTCGCTTATTTTCCTGGTTTTCAGCAACCGATTTGGATAATCTTTCTGCACCTTTCAACAGGATCTGAGCTGCTCCAGCTAATGACTTCTTTTTTGAAATCAACTGTAGAAACTGAGGATTCTAGTACCAACAAGAACAAAAAAAAATAAAATAGAGAGATACTTACACCTTAATTCACAGAAGATTATTATTTATTATTATTAGTGGAAACTAACTGACAGTGACCGATAAGTTGGTTTTGCTAGATGTCCAGTAACTTACTCAGAATTACTTCCATACCCGCATTATACAGCTGGAAGTAGCATTTTGATTTAGAGCTTCAGCAAAGAGGCTTCTGAAATTGGCCTCAACTCAACTCAACTTCTGAAATTGACCCCAACCTTACTCTGACCCTCAAAGCATTGCACTAGCACATCAAAAGGAACGTTTTGATAAATCTTGTACTTATCACACATGAAAAAAAATCCACTGAAATAAAATCTTTAGCATGAATCCACACAAAGTGCACAACCACGTACAACCTACTTGTTTCGGAGGAAGGGGATCCTGCCCAACTGGATCTAGAGTCATGAACTTTTTATCCTTCACAATGCTAAGAACGTCATACAACACACACATCTCAGTCAAGGCACTTCTTAAGTTGTTCCTCACTGAATCCCAAGGCCAGAGGGATGGCTGAAACTTTACCAACCCTAAAAATAAAACAAAGGAAGGGAAAACAAAGGGCTTTAAAAAGGTACGGTGTAAGGCTCATTTTTAAACCACAGAGAGATCATACCGGCACGAAATACAACACGCTATCACAGCAGCAGCTGTCCTTTTCTACTACAATTTACTGGGACTCGATCACGAATATTCTGACCTGCCAACCACGGGAACCCCCGAGGGAAAGCACGCCAGGCCCAACCACCCGCGGAGCTGCACGCCGGCACCGCCACAGCTCGACGGGCCTCCACCAGCTGCATCCGGGCGGGAGAGCTCCGGCTGCGGGCCCGTCTCACCTTCCTCATCCTCCGTCTCGCCCGGCTCGGCCCAGGCGCGGCCCGCCGAGCCCGGCTCGTCCTCCTCGGAGCCGGAGCCCTGGCTGAAGTCGATGCGCTGCGCCAGGCGCGCCAGGTTCTGGGACATGGAGAGCGGCTGGAGGTAGGTCTCGCTGCCATCCAGCCCCACCTCCTGCACCTGCTTCTCGCACGCCGACTCGATGCTGATGCGCACGGCTGGCACGCCCGCCATCTTGCAGCGACCCCCGCCCGCACTCGGCAGGGGGCGGGCCAGCGCCGGCGGGCCCGGGAGGGGGCGGAGCCAGCGCCCCTCGGGCTCGGCCGTTTCCGGAAGCGCTCGCGAGGGCGACGGACCAATGCCGAGCGGGCTCGGTCATTTCCGGAGAGCGCTCGGAAGGGGCGGGGCCTCTACCGAGTGGGCTCGGCTGCCTCCGGAGGCGCTCGGGACGGGACGGTGCCGAGCCCAGCAGCTCGGAGCTGCTGCCGGTTTTTTCTACAGCGTTATTTTTGACCAGAAGTTGGTTTCAGGTCCCGTTCTAAACATAAGTTCACTTCTGGTTCCCGATCGTCAGCTGTGGCCACGCAGGAAGCTCAACCAAACAACAGGAAAACATACACTAACATTGCCATTTAATTACCGTTTGAATTCGGTCATAACTTCAGTGGCACGTACGCTCCGAGTTCTTCCCTTTGACACAATTAAGAAGACGGCAGCTTACTGTTCTCATATTTATTCTTAAATCTGGTAAGTGTGCGTAATTAAAAGCATTACAAAAATCAGCATTTGTAGTTGAGGAGGATTAAATCGGCCCGCGGGGCTCAGTCTCTCCCGACGAGGTGCGTCTCCTGGGGCCTGTCGATGCGGAAGAGCAGCTCGGCGGGCTGGAAGTAGCCCAGGTACTGCACGCTGTCCGGGCTGGTGTCCTGGTGGTAGTGCCCTCCTTCCCCGTGGTGGCTGAAACAGTGCGTGTGCTCCACACGCAGATCGAAGCCCTGGCACCAGACAAGAGGCTCGTCAACAATGCGTTCATGGGAACAGCATTTAAAAGTCACAGGATAGTGACTTAAAAGTCACGCATCCTAGATGCGTATTTCCACACATCTCCAAACGTTAAGCAGTGAAAACTTGCAAGACGCTTGTGAAACCAGTAAGACAAAAGAATTTAGAAATCCTGACATCTCCCAACTTTTGGTGTTAATCTCACTGAGATCTCCTTTTTAACCTTTTTTCCCTCCACCTTTCTTTCCCTTAGGATTAAATAATGCAGTCACACCAAGGAACCCCTACTGGGAATCAAACCCCTTTGCATTGAATTGCCACAGGCCCATGTGATAAAGGGACTGTCTCTACCTCAATTCTGAGAGCCAGCTTAGATGAATATGGGAAAAACAGTAAATAAAATAGCAATACTAAGCCATGAGATCAACATCACCAGTTTTATGTATCACAGAATGGGTTGGGTTCAAAGGGACCATCACAGATCATCTATTCTAACCACCCTGTCATGGGCAGGGACATCTTCCATTCAACCAGGTTGCTCAGAGCCCCATCTAACCTGGCCTTGAACACTTCCAGGGATGGGGCATCCACATCTTCTCTGGGCAACCTGTCTCTCCACCCTCAGCCTAAAAAATTTTTTCCTTATGTCGAATCTAAATCTGTTCTTTTTCAATTTAAAATCCTTGCATCTTCTTTTGTCACTACATGTCCTGGTAAAAATTTTCTTTCCATCTTTCCTAAAAGCCTGCTTTAGGGAAGGAAGGGTGCAATAAGGTCTTCCTGGAGCCTTTTCTTCTCCACGCTGAAAAATCTCAGCTCCCAGTCTGTCTTCCTATGAAGAGGTACTCCAGCCCTCTGCTCATTTTCATGGCCCTCCTTGGGTCCTGCTCTAACAGGTCCACATCTTTCTTGGGACCCCAAAGCTACATGCAGCACTCCAGGTGGGGTCTCATGAGGGAAAGAATCACCCCACTTAACTGGGCCACACCTAGTTTGACACAGCCCAGAATAAGATTAGTTTTCTGGGCTGCAAGGGGATACTGGTGAATAGTGCTATGGCACTGGAATGCCATCGTCTGCTGTTCTTTGTAGTGACACTCAAACATTTCCAAAACCACAGGCCTAGCCAAGTGCTGTTGAGCTTGCAGTAGATGCAGACAGGAGAAACCCAGCAGCACCCATCACACAAGCTGCATTGGTCTGAACGGAGCAGCTGTTGATGGCTGCCTTCAAAGTATGCATCAGTTGATTATGGGGAGATGCACACAATTTAGCCTTAGGCCAAAGGCTGCCACATAATGACACAATAAAATCACACCCTTCAAAGTATCTAAAGTTACAGTATGTCCCACTTAACTCTGGAAAAAACGTTTTTATATTACTTATGACTGCATTGTTATTCATAAAATAGTCATTTTTTCCTATGGTTTTCTGGTTACTTTTAAACAAGTAGTTTTCCTAACTATGAACACCTAAATGATTTTTGAAACTAGATTGGTTTTTATTCTGAATTATTTGCTGTTGAATTTGGTGCTTGTGGAAGATCAGTTTCTAGCATGAGGCTTTGCAGACTTCAATTTACATCAGCAATGAGACACATGCTTCATGTCTTTCGACACAGCATTAGCAGAGGGAGTTCTTATGAAAGTGAACTACGTAAACATGTGGCTGAACCAGCTTCCATCCATGCTCTTGACATTTCTCCCAGTGTGGCCAGCAATGAATGTAGACCATGCTGTTGGGTTTGGGATGCAAACACTTGCACACTTGCAACTGGGACTGAACCATTAAATTAATCCACTATGAACTACCACTAGGTTTCAGAACAGATTGACCTATCCTCAATTCAAACAATTCACAGAAATGAGAAGCTTCTAAATCATTGCACCACAGCTGGAAGAGTCTAACACAATATATACACACTCCCATTCTTGAAAGGAAAATCACATCCAAGACAAAATTTATTACAGGTCTCAGTCTATACTTAGAAATGAGAAAAAGAGACTCACCGGATCTCTGGAAACTATTACTGGCTGACAAATCAGTGGAGCCTTCATTTCAAAGAATTTGAGCCAGTTATTCACATCCTCATCAGTATTCAGGGGACAGGCAGAAAATTCTGGAGGCTACAGCAAAAATAAAAGCTTTACAAGTAAAAGGAAGACACTTGTATCAGGATACTTTATCTCTAGCAACTTTGCTTTTTCCCTCCCCACTCTTCTGTTCATTTTCCTCTTTGACTGAAAGAACCTCACCAGTGCCCATCACTCTGTTTCTGCCAGAAAGAGAAGTGACCAGAATATTGCATCTTTCATTGCACAGGTAGTGGGAGAACTACTGAAATGAGGATGTTCCTCCTCTTGGTACATTTTAGAAGTTCAGTTATTTTTTTTAAAGTTTAATGCTTCTTATAAGTATCATCGGAGTTCATATATTTCATTTCAATTCATTTTACTATAGTTCTTCAGTTCTTTAGCTGCACACAGATTTCAAAAGATGATTGTTATAATGCCAAGTAAAACAGCATTACTAGTTTTGTAACACTGATTTTGTAGTGTCAACTCCTTACTTTAATACAGTGCTCATCCTAATAGTTTATGCACACATTTAAAAATACAAAACAAAGTGAAGGAACTAAGATGTTACACCCTGATTTATACTTCTGTTTTCAGGAGGACAAAGAATGTTACATGAATTGAGAACAACGTACCATAATGTGAATCTTTGCTTTCCCCTTCTGAATGATAAATGTACCACCCATCCCAACTGGCTTTTCTCCATAGTGTTTCTCTAAAGTTTGTCTCAGACAGGACACAAAGTTAAGTTCCCCGGTTCTTCCATTGGCTTTCACTTCAATGACCTGGAAGATAAAGTCAGTTTGTCACTGCCGTCTCCTGTTGCGATAGTCTGAAAAGGTCTGTGAAAGCTGTTCTGAAATTCTCCCAAGCTGATAACCCAAGATCACTTTCTGAAAAGATAAGCTTCCATGCAAGTGCTGCTGCACTTGCATCTCTCCAGTATGTGACCAACTCTCTTCTCTCTTTTCCTTAGTCCTGTTCAATGCTAGCTTTGCCTGTAAAGAGAGCTGGGCAGCAAGAGGTTTACCCATGCATGAGACAGTGACATGAGCAACCCCCTGCTGTCCCCCAGCTGGCTTCCAGTCTGTCAGAAAGAAACACTGGGTAACAGAGAAGACTGTTCAGTTTCCATACAGCAGTCAGATTTTTGACTGTTCTGCCAGCACCTTTTTCTGCTGGCTGTGTCAGGAGAACCACTTGTGCAAAAAACTACGTAAGTGCCCACGTCTCATTTACACAAGTACATTGCTCCATTACCTTTAATCACTGCTAGTTTGGACTGGATTTGGATGAATGATTTATGATGGAAAAGTTTTAGTAAACTAATACTTATCCCTCAAAAATTCAAGTGCCTCTGTCTCCAATAATTCTTCCCCTCGATCAGTGGCACCAGCTCCTTATTTTTGCATGTTTCTCATGTGGAATTACTATTTTACTACCGTCACAGAAAACCAGTAGGAGAACCATGAGTTTCCCTTCAGTCACAAAGCACTGCAAAGTCACCTTTTATCCAGGTACATACCTTACCAGGTTGGCCCTCGCTGGCATAAAGGTTGGCCAAGAGTCCAAACTCACAGTCAGTGTATTTACTGCTGTACTTCTCAAGCAGGCACCCTTTATCTGCAGGATTTATCTGAGCAAAGTAGCTCCCATTTACAGCAGGCTTTTTTTCACTCTTTGTTTGAACAATAGGGATAAGCTGGGAAAAAGAACATACAAGAGTAAGTCAAAAAGAACATGTAAGAATCAGCCAAATGAACTGAACTCATATAAATGTGATTTAAGCTTTGATGATCCCAAGAAAGAAATCCACTTCATCACACAGCTCTGTCTCTCAGGATGAGGTCTGTACTAATAAGAAAAATGCACTAATATTGTAATGTAATTGAAAGGTCCAGAAAACAGGTTTACTTTATCTAGACAATTAAACTTAATGTTTTATAAAGATGAATGCTAGTGTTAAAAAAAAAAAGAAGAAAAAAATCTATAGTCTGCATGCCAGTATTTTAATTCTATGTAATTCCGCTTTCTCAGCGTACAGTAACAACCACTATTATAGAGGCCCAAATTTAATGCTGATGTGGACTATCTCATCCGCCAATAAATCCATCAAAAGGAGACAGCAAGACTAAAGGTTTATGCCTGAAAAAACTGTGATTAACCAAAGTCTCCATAGGTAGTAGCTTTTGTCTCCTACCCCTCCTGCAGTTTATCATTGTGTATGTGGTATCTTTAAAATTCACAATGGTGAAACAAGCCATCCAAGAGGGTAAAAGACAGGGAGCATTTAAAAGGCATTTACCAGTAAGTTTGACAAGCATTTCTAAATCTTGGAATTAAAACCTCTGGTCAGGTCTTTGTCAATCAGTTTCAAAAAAACATGTTTCTTGCATGCTTCAAGGTGATCACATGCTTCCTGAAGAATTACAAGTTAAAAGTTAATCTTTATTATCTCAGGAGTATGCACCTCAGTGGATGCCACTCATCTCAATTCCTTCTAATGTGTTTTATGTGTTTGTGGTGTGAAAGTGTTCTATTAAATACATTGTTGTAAATGGGAAATACCCAGCATGATACTGCTGCACTGTTATGATACTTCCATGAATTCAATGAGAGCCATCACACTTACATACTGACCTCAGCATTTATTCCAAGAACCTTGGATGAAACAGCTCCAGCTCCCAGAATGAAAGCTCCAGGCAGCTCTATGTCCTTTGCAACTGTATTTAGATCATAAACCTGCAAAAGAAAAACAATCCTTTCATCCCCGGAAGTGTCCAAAGCCAGGCTGGATGGGGCCCTGAGCAACCTGACATAGTGGGTGGCATCCCTGCTCACTGCAGAAGGGGTTGAAACTAGATTATCTCTAGGGTCTCTTCAAACCCAAAACATTCTATGATTTTGGTGAGGTGCTCTGATCTGCAATTGTCACTCTGTTCATTGTAGTCCTGGAGGCATTTAATTCACAACACCCACCCTCATTAATATTATTGATAATTAGGTTGAACACAGCTTCTGAACATGACATAACATTTAGTAATAACAAATTTGGTAGATATCCATTTGTTTTCTAAAAGGTAGATTCTGCCTGTGTGTTCCCTGCCCATTTTACTCAAAGACTGAATTATTGTACTTATTAGATTTTGTGACATACAACACGCATCAGAATTAGTCTCATTAAATGCCGAAAAGTGTCTTTTACAAGTAGAATCCTATAGTATCTCTTAGTCCTTAGTTTTATTTATTGCTTTTCTTTCGACAAATGTATTAAATCCCACAGCTACAGGAAAAAACTCACTTTTTCTTTCTGGACAAGAGGTATGAGGTAAGGAACACCTCCCACATCTGCTATCCTAGGCTTTCCACAGATTCCTGGAAAAATACAGCCAGTTAGCTTGGTAAAATATTTTTTCATAATAATCTTTAATAATCACACAGTCTAATCCACCAAAGAACTGGTTCCTCAAACTTCTCAAACTCTTGAGAACACTATTTCCCTAGCGTGCTTAGATAAAGTGTTGCACTATTAAGAAGCCCAAGCCCTAAAATTATTCATAGTAGGATTTAATGCTACACAATCTGTTGTAAAATAACATTCTCTAAGCACAAAAAAACCTGCCAGTGGGCAACACCTTCCATTTGCCAGTTCTCCAGTAACACCCTCACCACACAGTGGAGACCTCTGCTGGGACTCCACTTGCAAAATTCTAGCAAAGCTGAAAGCTGTCTCAGGACAATTCATCCCACTTATTTGGATATGTACTTTAAAAAGGGATGAATAACCTCCTGGAGGTGTTTCTGTCACATTAATGCCAGAGGGAATTCAGATGAGTAGCACAGATGACATGTCTGTCTTCCAGACAGCTAGTGTCAAAGAAGATGAATCCCATTCAGAATAAGAAGTTTCACTTCACTCACATACATGAATGCCAGGAATTTAAAAAATAATGGAAGCACAACTCCTTAGGTTCAGATAGTGATTGGCACTGTTCTAAAAAATTTCTCCATCTGAAAGATAACAACTTAATTTCAAAACCTTTTCAGTACACTAAATGAAGCGTATGAAATAAGTGGGTATGAGGTTAAGAAAAAAAATTATGACAAGTACTTAGTAATGACTTGTCCTTGTTCATGCATCAACTAGGAAGCAAATCCAGAAATAAACTGTAGCTCTCCTCTCATTGTATATTCTTTACCTGAAAAACAATTTTTAAAAAGCTCTCTCAACATCTTTAGAGGATCAAAACTAAGCAGGATTGTGTAGAAAGAACCGGAGAAGTCTTAGTGGAAGACAGGAATGCTAGGTTACCTTTAGCAGGAAAGTTGAAGGGATCCTGAGTCAGATCAGGACAGTCTACAACAGAGACTTGAGCATCAGCAAAGTTCTCTTTAAGCCCTTTCTGCAAAACTATAATAAAGAATAATGGCAAAATTACTGACAATGAAAAATTACCAAGAGTTTGACAAGTTTCTAACAACAATGAATATATCTGTTTGGGCTTTATTTCAGCAAGATACATTACTTATGCTTACCCTAAATAATTCCATTGATTTAAATGTCTGCAGGCACTTGTTTCATGACTCAGAGCTTCAAAGAGGAGCAAAAGTTTGTTCAGATAATTGTTGGCTGCCACATTAATTAATTTTAAGAATTTAAAAAACATTTTCATTGAAATACATTAAGTGACTGCTCCTAGTAGCACTAGGAGCAGCACAGTGTGAAGTAACGTGGGTAAACTTCAATCACATTCAGCAGTGGGTTTGCTTCAAAGAGCAGACAATTATGATCATGGTCAAATATGATGCAAGAGCAAAGGAGGAAGCAAGATTTAGCTGAAGCAACAATCAGTTCTTTACATTAACCAGACGGTTTGCAATAGCTTGATTATAATCTCAAACCGTCTCTGCTGTCTGGAAATTTCTGCCGCCATGGATACTGCCTATCATGTTTATACTCTCGTGGAGATTTTCTGGCAAGTGCCACTGTCAGAGCAAGACAGATAATGAATGGTGTTGGTGATAATGAACCAAATCTAAAATTTTTGGTTTGCTTCATATCAATGTTTTTTAGGCTCAGAACTTGCAAAGTCACTCAAACAACAGGGAGGATTAGATGAGTGCATTGTTTGGAAACAACTTCCAAACCTTCACCATGGGACTGTCTTCACATACACTGCTTCAAATACTATGTTGAAAGGTCCAGGTTCTTTCATGCCTGGAGGTCTGCTTTGACAGATGTCTCAAACTAAAGAACAGAACATCCAGTCTGTGATCTCAAATCAGGTGTTTCCTTTTTTATGCAGAAGACTTTCCTATGCCTTTGTTTCCTCCAGTTAGGGTTTCAGCCATACCTTACTTCTCGAGAACAGATTTACCAAGCTGTTGACCAAAAGAGTCAGGAGATGGTACTTAGTACATTTCTAAATACATCTCAGTACCTTCTGGTAAGCGGACAAGGGCAGTAAAAGGGCACTCCTCAAATTATACCCAAAATCTGAACAGCAACACAATTCACAGCTTACAGGAGATTCTCAGGACAGATGGGGAAAAAAAAGGAAAATTCTGCCTTGTGATGAAATTTTTCTGATACTGTTTCAAGCTATTCTACTGCAAGTATGTGGTGTTCTCTGCAGAGCTCACAGGTTTACAGCAGCCCTGGCCTACTCTCCCAGTCCGACTGGGTGAGAAAAGCACTCAGAACCACCCAGGGCTCTGCTGGGACCACACATTCTCAATCCACAGAACTGTCGAACTGACACAGATTCGGGAAACTGGCAAACTGAACTTGAGGATCAATCCAAAAGACAAAAAACCTTTAGTATATCTGCTGCCGGGGAGAGACTGCCAGAAGGAATAATGTCTTCCTACTAGAGCAAGAAAAGAAGCTCATGAGCAACTGGACTGAACCCGGAAGTCCCTTCCAACTTCAACCATTCTGCTATTCTGAGCACGTCTTGTGAGGACTTTAGAAAGAAGTAAACTTAAAGAAGATGTTTCCTGCAGCCCTGTTCTAATCACCGAAGGAGGAGCCAACTAGGTTCAAGCAAGAGGATCTGCCATGCTACACTGCATCTTGTCAGATGTGTTTTGAGCAGTCCTGAAAAAGAAAGTGATATTAGAGGATAGAGGAGGACAGATGATTCTGTATGTAGAGGAGGACAGATGATTCTGTATGTGTAAAGAAGTTTGGTGTGTAGTTGTCAAATTTGCATGACCTGCGCACAAATCTGCAAATGCAGCAGTGTTAAAGGGATTGACAGCCTGTCTGTGTGTTTAAATATTGTGGGTGCTTGGGAGAGGAGTCATTGTTTGCTCTAAGAAAATCATTGCATATAGAGAAATAGTGCTGTTCTTTACCTCCCAGTGTGCTAAGAGCAGGAATTCTGCATGTACTAGTTGTAGAAAGACTTTGGTATGAGCTTTAAGATAAGTTTGAAGAGTACATTACAAGTTTATATCAAGTTACATGACTTACCCCCAGCAAGCTCCTCCAGACTTGGGACATGAAAAGCAAACCTTTCGACTTTGGCCATTTCCTAATCGGTGCTGATTTCTTCAGGTAAGAAGTTACAGTACAGCACACCGTGGAGCGACTGGTCTGCCAACAAAGATAATAGTTGAACAATTAAAACCTGCTCCTTTCAATACGTTAATTATTTTTCAATTTCGCTCAGGAGTACATAGGCAACAATAGAACTGTAGTTCTGCTATCATGGGAGAGTATGACAGCTCCAATAGTAATGTTAAATTTCTTACGCACTTTGGAAGAAGATGTGTCTGTCAGCCCTATAGATGGCTCAGGGCATTGCACATATTAGTCCTCAAGCTTACAGCTGGGGGTAGGGAAAACACATCCTACGCTGAATGCAGTTCAAGAGATTTGGAGATTTGTGTGTCTTTTGTAAGCCTGGAGTCACGAGAAAGTTTTCAAAGAAAACTGGGCTTTTCTGAGCACATCAGCTCCTAAGGTCCTCCCAGTCTTAATGTTTACTTTTCCAGCACTGGCTATGGTGGACTTTCAACCCCAGCTGTGACATGGTCTCCAGTTGATTCTGGGCATGTGTTTCCCCTTCCAGAGAGGAACAGATTAGCAGCAAAACAGAAATCAACAGCAGCAAGTTCTGCAGTATCAGGCTCCGTATGGGTACAAAGCCTGTAACAAAAGTTTTGAACGTAAGTTTAAGAGCCCCTTCACAAATGAACTGTACTTCAGCCAGCCTCGCACCAGCAAAGTCAGTTAGAAGGGCAAGCCACTAGCTCAGGGCAGAAGCAGCTGATTGTACACTACCTAAAAATCAGCTACATCAATCATTAACTCCTTAGGCACATACTTGCTGCATACAGCAATAAAAAATAAAATGGGTCCCACTTATCCAGATCTCAGGTGTTCAAGGAAAAAGCCAAAATCGTAACTACATTCCCAGACCTGACTGAGTCTTTGTTAGGAAGGACTACAGTGTGAGACAGCTGCTTATGTATAGTTCTAGCTTCTATTTTTAAAAAATCTTAACTTTTATGACTGTCAAAAATTGTCCTTATACCATCAGCCTCTTGAGTCTGCATAAAGGAAAAAAAAAAACAGGGAAAAAAAAAAGAAATAAGAAGAGTGGGGAGATCATGGCAGTTACCTAACTGAAGTCTTTGAGCTCAATGCTCAGCCACCCCAAATTACTGCTGTAGCAAGCAGTAGAGAAAGGAAGAAAGACTTCAACTTGTGTATGGTAATTCTCATCTTAGTTGGTCTTATCTATCTCCACAGTTACTTTGGCCCTCCTCTGGCTCTGGAGGAGAAAGTAACAGGCTGGATTTGGTGCCTCTGGTAGAAGCCTAATGTCAGATGGAGTGAATCATATCCCAAGACTTTAAGTTTGCACCAAGAAAGGGAGTAACTGGCCACAGACAGAAAGTGAGAACATGGCTTTGGCAGCATTGTTTTAGATGATCCTCATCCCCTCAAGAACCTTTCACCACATGCAGAAGGAGGCTGTGCCAGCACTCAACACATTGGTTGTCCTGAAACAGTCTGAGAAGACAAGCTAGAACTGCTGTTGTGCAAAAGGCAGAGGCGAGACTTGGACACTATTCAAATAAGCAGGCTCAGGTGTAACACCTGGACAATCACCTGCTGTGTAATGGACAGTAGTTAGCTCCCCACAATCAAGAAAGTAGGGAAAGACTGCGGAAAACTTTGATGTAACATAATAAACCTCATCTGATTGCTAGAACAGTAGTTCTTACCAGGAAAGACACAAAAGAGTAGATCTGTGGCCCACCACCGCAAATATTCACAGAGGGGTGAATTGTGTGGTGTGGGACAGAGAGAGCCTGAAAGGAGACAACAGCACACAATTAAGATCCATCACGGAGGGGTGCAATGACACTGAATTGCTACAGAAGACTTTCAAAGAAAGAACACAAATGCTAAAGGGATGATAAGATTATTAGAGGTGGAATGGTGCAACAAGAATGGAGGCAACAAGTATGTAAAGACTTAAAGTCTACCTTTGAAGTGAGAAGAAAACATGAGAGAGAGTAGCCAGGTGCCAGGAGAATGCAGATGAAATGTGAACCATTAGATTAATGATGCGTGCGGGGTGTCTGTTATCAAAACCTGAATTGAAACTAGCTTGGAGGGTTAAAGCCAAAAAGGAGAGGTTATAGGCAGGCTAGACATGAGTCGGGCAGGGGGTTGGTGGGGGAAGAAATATCAGTGGAAAAAAGTGAAGATTGCAGTTGTGAGAGAGAAATTTAGCGACGACACCAAGAAGAGCGAGACATCCACGGATACAGAGGCCGTATTCCTCGCCTGGGGCGGTGCGAGGAGATCCCGTACAGGGCAGAGGAAGGCTGCAGGGCAGCAGAGGCAAGTGACTGAGCGGCTGGGATTTGGGGAAGGGACGGGTCATGGCAGGGTATAAAGAGGCGTGCTAGGCGAGGCTGGGGTCCGTGAGGGCAGAGAGCATCCCGGCAGGCAAAGGCAGCGGAGAGTACTGGAGCGAGGGACAGCTAAAGCCGGCAGCGCGCTTAGCATGGCTGCGAGAGGAAGGAAGGGGCTGTTCAGGCTGGAGCAGCCAGCTCGGAGGAGCCTGGGCAGCGCGGGGAAGGAGAAGGACAGGAGTAACGGGAGGCTCTCACCGGGCGGGAAGCCGAGGGAAGCCGGGACCTGCCCGATCCCTGCCCCGGACCGACCGCCGCTATCGCCAGACCGCACGTACCTGCCCGCCGTCCGGGACCAGCACAGCAAGGCAAGACGCGACGCCGCTCCGCGCGGCTCGGCTCCGCTCCGCTCGGCTCGACTCGGCTCCGCTCGGCTCGGCTCGGCATCTGCCCGCCCCCGGACGCGGCCGCCCTGCTGCCACTCCCAGCATGGCGCCATCCTCCTTCCTCCCCTTCCCCTCCTTCCCGTCGGCCCGCGCGCCTCTCGCGAGCGCCCGGCGCTATTTAAGCTGAGGGGCGGCCATTGTTCGCTCTTTACGGCGAGGCAGCGGGAGACGGAGGTAGGTGGTGCCGGGCGGCCTGATCCGCCGCCATCCGCGCTGCGGGGACCCGGGACCGAGGGATTCGGGTGTGGGGGGACACTCCTGCCGGTGTGGAGTCGTGCTCCGAGGACCGGGGCGTGTGGCCGCTGTCGGTGAGGGGCTCCGCGGGAGCGGTGCCGGCGGGGTGTCCCCGGCCCGTGGTGACTTGGTGGGTGCCCGCGTTCGAAAGGCCTTCCCGTGGCGCCAGCCGCAGCGCGCTGCTGGCAGCCGAGCCTGGCGAGGGGGCTGGCGGTGTGCCCGGCGCCTTTCGGTCAGGTTCTTCAGCAAGTTTAAATGGTTGTATTTCTTCCCTAAGGGGTCTGCGTGCTGTGCCAGCGCTCCAGGACGGAGCTGCAGTAGAGGCCGGGAAGGATGCTGAGCTGTGAATTGTGAGTACCAGTAAGGGTCTGTGTGGTCAGAGTGGCATTGCTGCCTCTGTCCTTACTCAGGCGTTCCGCTGTTTTGTTTCTGGACTTTGTCAGGCTGTGGGTGAACCAGTGTTAGCAGTGTGCCCATGTAAGGCATAGTGTAACTGGTGCATTAGTGTCTTTCTTGTCGAGAGGGGCCCAAAACTGAACACAAGATTTGAGGTGTGGCCTTACCAGTGCCGAGTACAGGGGGACGGTCACTGCCCTGGTGCTGCTGGCCACACCATTGCTGATCCAGGCCAGGATGCCATTGGCCTTGGCCACCCAGGCACACGCTGGATCATGTTCAGCTGCTGTTGACCAGCACTCCCATGGCCGTTTCCATCAGACAGCTTCCCAGCCTCTGCCCCAGCCTGTAGCACTGCTTGGAGTTGTTGTGACCCAAGGGCAGGACCCAGCACTTGGCCTTGTTAAACCTCATACAGTTGGCTTCACTCCATCAATCCAGCTTGTCCAGATCCCTTTGCAAGGGCCTTCCTGCCTTCCAGCAGATCAGCACTCCCACCCAATGGCAAACTGAGTGAGGGTGCACTTAAACCCCTTGTTCAGGTTGTCGATGAAGACATTAAACAGGACTGGCCCCAGCACTGGTCCCTGGGGAACATCACTTAAGGCCAGCTGGATGTAACTTCCTTCAGCACCCCTCTCAGGGCCCAGCCATCCATCCAGTTTTTCATGCAATGAACAGTGCACCCATCTAAGCCATTAGCAAACAGTTTCTCCAGGAGAAGGCTGTGAGAAATGGTGTCCAAAACTTTGCTAAAGTCCAGGCAGACAACATCCACAGCTTTTGTCTCAACCACTAAGTGGGTCACCTGGTCGTGGAAGGCGATAAGGTGGGTCAGTTGGGACCTGCCTTTCCTAAATTTATGCTGGTTGGGCCTAATCCTTTGGTTGACATGCATGTGCCCTCAGGATGATCTGCTGCAGGTTATGTGAGGACGTTAGATGAGTTGTGCTATAGTGTTTTCAGATGCTGGACTGTGTGTAATAACATTTGAAATAATGGGTGTAATGATGAGTTTGTAAAACTCTAAAAAAGCACAGTAAAATTAAAAGATGCAGATATACAGGTGTGCCGGTTTGGCCAAAATCTAGACAACAGGGCTAGTAAATGAATTGACAAGCAGTAAAATAACTTTAAAGCTTTTACAGAGGAAAACCAGGTTCCTTTGCTGCATGGCCCTTTAGTATACACTTGGGCCACTGAAGGGCTCGATTGTGTTGTCTTGCATATTCAAGTTAAAATAATAACAGTTAATTCAAGTTAAAATAACATTTTAGTTTTGGGGCTGGTCTCTAAGATGATTGATAACCAGTGAACAAATGGGTGATGGATTGTGTAGAGCAGGAGATCTTAGGTATCTTACAGCTCACAAAAGAACAGAGGGAAGATGGCATTGCTTCTCATAATGATGCTGTCTTGGATTCATTTCAAGGTTTTAAACCACAGTGAAATGAACATTTATGTATGACTTAAAACTGCAATATCTGTACAAATATAAGAAGCCATTGGCTACTTGTATGTGTGCTCATTTGGAGCACAACTTACCCCTAGTAGGGAGAGGGTTAAAACATTCAAAATTCATCTCTGAACAAGTCTCTGAACAACCTGTTGCACCACTGACGTTTGCCTTCCTTTGGGCAGGAGTTAAACGAAAAAGAGCTCTGAAGAACATTTTCTGACCTCAGTTATGCTGTGAATATCTTTATATAAGATAGATATATATATAGATAAGATAAGATATGGCTGTGACTTACTTGTTAGTGTGAAAAATGTAAGTGGTCATGGTTCATATGAAAATTTCTGCTCAAGTTTACATTGTGATTAGGAGTGGAGTAGAGGAAAGTTTGTTACCTGATTAATGTAAAAATTTTTTTAGTTTCTTGAATTATCATTGCTTTTTAGGGCAAACTGAAACATGACAGATACAGATGAACACCAGGCTTCTGGCTCTGATTACCCTGATGCCCAAGAGCTGATCAGCCATCAGCAGAAGGAGCCATCATGGCAAATGAATACAGGAACAGAGCGTTCGCAGTCAAGGCAGAAAAGGGCTGCTTCTGGAGAGCCTTCAGATCATCTTAACAGCATGTGTAAATCAGCAGCAGCTTCAGCTGAGGTTTTACTGATTAGCAGTGATTCAGAAATGTGAGTTTTTATCTCCAGTTTAGAATTTTTCCTGTGGAGAACCTGTATTGTGTATCATAGAAGTGTACCTTCTTTTGAAAGTAAATACTTTTTTTCTTCTTCAGTGATGTTGCCGCTGCTCGTCCTGAGTGCTCCATTGCACCTTCAAAGCAAAACAGGACATCTCAATCTTCGAGGCAACAAGCTGAATCTGTTACAGGAGTACCTGACAATGAAAGCTCCTCAGATTCTTCTCTGTCTCCCCAAAGTCCAAGGAAATCATTGGAAGTTTCCAAGCAGCAGAAATCAAAACTCAATTTGAAGGCCATTTTTGCCTATCACTTCAGGGGAAGGAAGTTCAAAGCAGCTGCACACCGAAAATACAAAATTCATGCAGGGAAAAACAAGAAGAAGAAAAAGTATGAGAGCACACAGATGCCCACAGGGAGGCCCCCACTGACAGCCTCACCTCAGGAGCAAAAGAGGAGGCTTCTAGACAGAGGTTTTCAATTCCCTTTTGTCGAAAAACATTATGGGGAGAAACATATTCCCTTAAAGATGGTTCTTGGCTATGAGGTAAGTCCTATGTTCTGTGGGATAAGAATGTTATTTTTCTTAGTCTAAAAATTGTGAATTGAAATGGGCTGTGTTGTGGTTCTACCTGATGTGCTAGAATGAAATAACAAAAGAGGTTTTACTTCTGTTAAACAGGACACTTGATGTTGTCTGTTCAATACCTTTTAAGACAGACACAGCAGGAATATATTTGGGAGTTGATATAATATTACAATTCAGTTCATAATGTAAATGATTTATAGTGGTACTTTTTAAGATATTACCTGAGTATTTTTTTCTACAGCAAGCAGCTGCAAAGGGATATTTCAAGTATATTGAAGTGCTTAAATATGAAGAACATCTTAAAAAAGCTTTAAAAGCCCTTCAGGCCAGTGAAGACTTAGAAAAAGAGTGCATGGTGTTACGGAAACACAAATACTTGGATGATGAAGGCCCCATCTCCCCTATTCAGGAGACAGAGTAAGTTCATATTTACTTGTTCTTTGTTAACTAACTTATGTGTGTGTATCAAGTTCAGTTGTTCTCCTGTCCTTTTAGCCTATGAAAGCATTGTTTAGTTTGGGAATAAAGCACTCTTCCACTTAGGATTCTGTGTCTGTAAATGTTTGACTTGAAAGTTCTCACAGAAGCAAGTATTTTTAATCTGATCTGAAGACTGATAATTGTTCTAGTGATTTGTACTGTCTGATTAAAATTATGTGGTAGGAATTTAAATAAAGTATTTCCTGAAATTCACTCCTCTATAGTTATCCCAAATAAAGTACAGTGTTCTATAACAAAGACTGAAGGATAATTTTTATTTCCTTTTTAGATTATTAAAAACCGAAGGGTCATCTTTGGTCTTTAAGGTCAAGCAATTAGCTTAGTGCAATAAAAAGACCAGTAAATCAGCAAGAATCCTTGCGGTTGTAAAATACAGTCATAACCTTAAAACTAGAAAGGCTAAAAGGCAGTGTAAAAGTACAATGCTGTCTTTCAGCTGCTGTTCACTTAAGCGCTTGTTCACTTAAGGGCTTGTAGTTTACACATTTTAAGATACTATAAAAGTACACAGCCTGATTTGGTTTTTTATTTCAGTGATGATGAGGACAGCTTGAGTTCTGATACTCAGGAACAACTTGATGCCAGAGTAGTGGTAAGTAAACACTCCTTAACTTCTGAAACACTCTAGCCTTTCTGTTCTGAAGTTAAAGAATTAGTAGATAATGTTTTCAGTATTTAGTTCTTGATCTTAGATCCAGAGTTAACTGTGTAATCCCTGTGAATCCTGATCCCTTAATGCAGGAGAAGGTTGATAGTCCACACTCTCTTCTTTGATAAAATGCTGAAATGTACAGGAACTCTGCAGTTCTCTGTAGAGTTCTTAAAGTCTGTCTGCAGATTTACTACTAAAATCTTACATTTTAAGTATCTCAAAACTAGACTTGTGACTACTTCTGTCTTCCATTTTCTTAGGAGAACAGCTCTTTCATTCTAAGCAGCACAATTCCCAGTAAGAAGAAATCAAAGTCAGGAAGAAAACATGCAAAACCAACTGAAGTGATTGAAATACTGGATGAAGAAGATGATGCTGGGGAGAACTTGGTGCCTCTGCAAGGCTCACCTCGGTGAACCGCAGATGGACAAATAAGGTGGCAGTGGTTGTTCTTCAGATACCTCTTTTGTGGGCCTACTTACTTTGAAACATTGGTCTGGAGTCAGTGTTGAGCTCTCCACCAAGCTGCCTAGACACATTTGGCTTACTGTGAGTATATTTGGCTTGTGTCCAAGACAGTTTTAAAAAAAGTATAACCTGTCCTCTTGCTAAGCTCTTGAGTGTCTTCTGTGCTATTCTCTATCAAGAGTATAATATCCCTGGTTCAGTGGCTGATAATACTGGTGAAATTCTGGCTTCTGCAACTTGACTTCTCTTAACCAATGGATCATATAATTTACATAATTAAAAATAGAAAAACAAGTTCCAAATACTGTAACAGAACAGCAGCCCAGTATAGAAAAGTATGTGTTGGCATGAGTATGTCTGTATGCTCGAGTTAAAAGCACAGTTTAGATGCCTTTCTTTCATAGCTGACTTCTTTGTGGGTGGTCCTTGGGAGATTGTTTTTCTGTCTTAAAGGTGCAGGTCTGAAATAATTCAAAAGTTAAAAGGTTGAAGACAAATTTAAAGCTTAATGCAAGTCAAATGCCAACAGAAAAGTGAAAAAGTAGAATTTTGTATGATTGAGGTTGTCTATTCCAGATGGAATAACTTCTCAGAAAACTAATTCTCTGCTCCTGAATCTAATACAATAATCTGAAGTTGTAAGTTATCTTAAAAATAATTGTAGCAGCATAGTGAATCTTGGGTTAAAAATTCTTTTATTCCTTTTGCCCTCTTCTGTCCAGATTGGGTTCTGATGTGAACATGACTTAGCAGAAGCTAAAAGCTCTCTATTAACAGTACTTACCAGGCATTGCTCCAACTGCAAATACCTTTCTCGAAGGTGTTTTAGGCAGTAGGAAACATGGCTAGTGTTTAGAAGTGGTCTGAATATCACTAAGTCCTCCTGCAGTGGTTGTGGTAGCTGAAGAAATACATGGTTAAAATGTTCACTTGTGAATCAGCAAGATTTAAAAACCAGTCACCTCACAGCCTTGCTCAGGTACTCTTAACCAAGTTGCTGTCAGGAGCTAACTGACAGCTGCTCAGCAGGTAAAAGTAATCTGTGCTGAATGAGCATGTTGTCAGAAAAAGGCTTTATCTGCTGGTTTAATTTCCTTCAAATGCATCTGACAGTCTGAGGAGATTTGCAGTAGGTGCTTGGTATTGACAGCAAGGCAAGCTGTGTTATTTACATGCTTGAATTAAGATCCCAAACCTTTGTAAAAGAAGTTTCCCAAATGCAGCTTAATAGCTCTAGGGCTGCAGAAATTACTCCTCAGCATTTAAAGATCACAGCTAGAATTGGTCCAGAATTAATGGCTAAATGTAACTCTTTTAGGCATCTACCTGAGAAATACTCAATGGGTTGAAAGACTCATCCTGGATCTAGGAGTGGGGTTCTTGCTTGGGTAAGGCATAGTGAGGGGTATGTGGAGACCTGCTCATTCTGCAGTTCGTGTGATGAATTTTGCTGTTCAACTGCTGAGTGACTCAGAAATGAACTAAATTTCAATTCTGATTAGAACTGGATAAATACACATGAAATCAGGCTTATTACAGCTGTTAAAATGATTGTTGAAATCTAGCTTTGGCTTAAAGAATCTTCAGTTATTTCACCGTATATGACTGTTCTTACCACGTTGCTTTTTTTCCCTTCTAGTTTGTTGCTCTTGGAAGATGAAACATCATCTCTTGGTTTCCTTGTTGCACAAGGTAAGCTGTTACTTGGGTTTCAGTTTTGTTTCCTTTAGGTGTCTTTTTCTGCATTACTACACAAAAGGTTTTGAAAAAGCAGTGCTCCGTAGTTGAAATGAATACATTGCAGTGCTCCACAGCTGAGCAGCTCTTGTGTGTGAAGCTTCCAAGGTATTGAGTTCAGCACCACATACCTTTCATCAGTCTGACCAAAATTAGAGCCTGTAGCCTCTCTTGAAACAAAAACTTAAATTCTTGGATCTCTCTAAGTGCAGTTTTTGTTGAAGTTACTTACAGAAATACATTCTTTTTACCTGATGTCGAATGCTGCAGGGCAACTTTATCTGATTTGGTTTGGACAACACTGCCTGGAATTTTCTCTGCTGAAGATGTTGAGGTACTACTGTCCCCTTAGTCTCTGGGTGGTGCTTCCCACACTTTCTGTACCAGGGTATATCATACAACTGCAGCTTCTGGTGGCTTCTTAATTCATATGCCCTGGAAGAACAGGAGGGACAGCAGAGAGCACCTGGTAGTCTTGTACATACATGGCTGTGAAAGCTTCTTACTGTAGGATGTTACCAAGTTCGCATGGCTTGGGACAGTGTAGGAAATAGCATGGAAAAAAGCACCTTGTAAAGATACAGTGTAGGAAAACCCTTTCAGCATGGGAAACACTGTGCTGAGGGTGGGCAGGTAGTTAAACCTTAGAAAAACATTCTTGAGTAAGAGGATAGGAACAGACATCTTACTCAACCATTGCTCGAGGTAGAGAACTGCACTAGGAAGCACATCAGGTCGGCATGGTGTAAGTTATTCCGAGGAGAGTGTATGTGATCCTGAACTCCTCACACACTTACCTTGGTTCAAGCTACCTGTCTCTACAATTGGAAAGCGTGGTAACTGTCAGCTTCCACTACTACTAACAGTAAGTATAGAATCAATTGGGAAGAAGCTTCAAATGCTATTTCAAAAATAGTAAAAAAAAAATGCGTTCAGTTTGTTCCAGCACTTGATCAGGTTTTGTCTTTTGCTGTAGACAAAAACCTGGAACCTAGTGCTTAGAAAAAACCCTTCTTTTGCAACCCACAGCTGATAAATGTATTAGTTGTGTTACTTATATGAAGGGACAATATTTGCATGGCTGCAAATATCATTCATTAATTGATTCAAATACTAATCAATACAGAGGTTGGTGTTCCAAATTTTGAGAAGTGTAGTTTGGCTGTATTTTTCTTTGCAGATAAGCACAATCACACTGCAGCAGCAGTTGTAACTTCCTGGGGATCTCTTGAATTCTTATGGCTGTTTGTTGTCCTTCTGATTCACAAATCCCTTACTTCAGTGGACTTCTGTGCAACATGGTAGCAAAAGAGGTACGCTTTGTGTTTCTTCCGAGTTTCAGCATAAGGCTATTGGATTTCTTCAGTCTAGTGCTATTCCCACAGCAAGCAATCAGACTAATTTGTGCACTGTATGGTATCTGCACCCAGCAGTGTCTTCCTGATGGGATGTTCAAAAAGCAGTGCTACAGTATTTCAACAGCTGGCATCGTTGGTTTTCATGCAGATGTGCTGGTTAAACTTGGTATTTCTGTTGAAACAAGTAGATTTAGTGTTTCTTAGTGGGAAGCTTATCAAATACAACATCAAAAAACTATTCAACTGTTATGGGATAAAAGTACAGTTAAATTAGTGACATTGTTCCAAAATGTTTTTTCCTAAAGGGGCATTCCTGTGATGTGTGGAACAGATTGGAAAGCCTCTACTTAAGTGTAAGTATTAAGGAAACAGCTGGGGTTTTTTTCTAGGTGGAGGTAGTTGTTTGAAGATAAAAGCTCAAGTCTAAACTTTTTGGTTGCCTTTCGACAAAAAAAAGGCATTCTATTTTGAAACACAAATCCAAGTTCCAGAGGACCACTGAAAACAGGTTTCTTTCCCAGTTACCTGGCTAGGCTGAAAAACCAAGCTATTGTACAGACATTGTGGAGTTTTCATGCCTCGTTCTTCAGCAAATAGACACAACCCGCTGTGTGTCTGAATTGGAAAACGTGGCTAGAAAAGTAACAGGTTCTGCTTTCCTCACTGTAAAGTTGATTGCAGTGGTGACAATGAGACCTGTAACAAGTTCGCTTGGTGCGACAATTCTGCAAACATACTTAAAAATGCAGCTACTATGAAATCTAAGGATAAGCTTGAGTTGATGTGCCTCAGTTCTGCATCCTATATACTAAAAGAAGTAGGATTAGCAGATAGAAGAAAAATACTTGCAGTGCTGAATTCTTGTAGATGGTTTATTAAGAGCATATTTTCAAGCTGTCTTAACATGGTGTCCTCCATGTTTTCTTCATGACGTAACCCCTTAGTTGTACTTTCTGTGCCATAGTGCTCTGATTTCTTAAATTGCAGATAAATCTTCTTGGTAATTGTGTGATAAACTGGGCTGTGGCTTGATTGCAAATAAAATGCTTTGTTGTGTCATCAGCATTCAGCCAGTGTAACTGGACTACTGTCTGCCTGGCTTCGTACTGAGATAAAAGCTCTCAAGTCTTGATGAACTGCTGAAATACTGAGGAAACTTGAAAATATGACTTAGATACAACAATTTACTTTGTTTCAGGAAGTGCACCTGAAGTCCAGTCTGAACTAGCATCTTGGTAAGTTTGTGTGACTAGTTTTTTTACCCTTGGCTGTTGCCTGTCTTTAACTTGGTGAGCTGGTTATACTGCTGCTCCTTTTGTACTCAGAAAATGCGGTGTTGGTTCAGAAAACGTGAGAGCTTATCTTCCCTAGACTTGAGAATGCTGTGAGAAAATTGTTGTGATGATTGGCAATATGTTCAACTGCTCTGAAGAGAGTGAGTGAGAAGAGCCTTTCTGAACAAATCTACTCAGTAGCGTTGTAGGTTCTGCTGATTTGTATGCACACAGATGCTGGTTTGTAACACTACTTGTTTTTTTCAGGTGGCAAGTACTCTACAATAAGTGAAGGAAAAAATGCAGGATGCCATTTCACAGAAGCCTGAAGCTGCTTTGAGAGTTAGTATTACTGACATCTGAAGTTCTGCCTATACCTTAATGACTGAAGGGCTCTGGTTTTCAGTGGCCAGAAGTCTCTCAGACCAAACTTACTTATTTGTGAAGGTTTCAGGGACTGTTTTCAATATTACATTACTGTATCTTAATGTATCATTCATTCTGTTATGGGAAGAATTTATTGTAACTTTGATTTGCCCAAAGAATGTTCATATAAATTCCTCAGTCAAAACTGAGGTGAACAGGTTAACTGCTTAAACTGATAGTTTTGCTTTGACTAGTAAGTTACACTTAGTAGGAAATTTATAGGGAGGATTCTGCAGTTTTGTAGTTAATTTCCTTTAAAGTTTGCTTATTGGGTAACTTGTAATTAAAAACTTGCTAATATGAAGGAGGTGTCTAGTGTATTATTTACCCTCCTCCTTCCCCAAAATGTCTTGAAAGAACGTAAAATGACACTTAGTGGGATCTGTACCAGATACCTTCCCAGTCTGCTTGATTTTTATTTGTCTCTTGTGTTAATTTATAGTACCAGAAATGTTGAGGTCTATCCCGATAGGATCTTTCCTGTAGGTTCATGTCGTTGGAAACGCCTCACAGAATAAACTTGTGGTTTGGCTTTACCCACTGAACTACCTGTTAGCTCTGTGGGATAAAACTGCAAGACAAATCTTAGTGTTGCATCCTAGGAACTGCAGAGATGCCCAGTGTTCTCCTTTAGGTGTACTGTAACGTGCTTGGGTACAAAACAAAAACGTGATTCAAGTGGAAAAGCTTGGTAAGAGTCAATAGTCAGTGTGTTCTGGGACTTCAGGTGCAGCTGACATTGTGAATTACATGGGCTCAACTTAGTCTTTTGCCCAGGTTTTTGTGTAGGTACCTGACTTTAACACTAGTTTTTCCTTCTTGTTTTCTGGATGGCTTGAAACAGTCTATTCTCCCTTTAATCATGAAGGAGTGATTATTATTTGTTGTTTCAGTGGCTGTAGGTGAGACAGCAGTGTGATGTCTGCCTTGAAGTAACTTCATAAACTTGATGCAATTTTGTTTTGTATCGAGAGATGCTCTGTAGTTTCATACTGAGCAGCAATATTTGGGTTATATCTTCAATTATGGGGTTTAAAGATCAATTTCTGAGCAGCTCAGCCAGTTTACTTCTATACTGTTAAAATTCCTGGATTCTTTTTTGTGGAATGAAGAGTGTAAAGTAAAACAAGCAAAATATTCTAGAAGTAGAAATCTTCACATAAGGAGAATTCTGAAGCTGCTGTTAATGTTAGCCCGTTCTCCCTCTCAGCTGCATGCAGTTTTGTTGAGTGAAGATTACCTCTTACTCCCTGACACTCCCTGGTGCATGCAAGAAGCTCAAATGTAAAATAAGCTGTTGTGGTTGAAGGTCTGTAGCTGTAGCAGTGTTACAGTACCTGCACCCAGCAGCCTTCTCCTGGTGGGATGTTCAAAATGGAGTGCTACAGCAGTGCAGCATTTGGCATCCTTGGTTTTCCTCCTGCTGGGTCTGTTAAACCTGGTATTTTTGCTGAAACAGTCTTTAACCTCTTCAGGGATTTAAGTGTACTTGCTTTCTGTTTTCACTTAAAAATAGATGTTTTCATTTGTCTTGATTATCCATGTGTACACTGGGTACTGGCCTCTGGAACTCAGCAAGTGCATTAAATTTCTTCTTTCTAACAGGTGCTTGAGGATACAGAACAAAGTGAAGTGCCCTGAAGTTAAAAACATGGGAGCAACCTGTTTGGCAGGTAAGCACTGAGTTACTACTTACATATTACTTCACAGTTTGTGTATTAGCTTTGTATGACTCTTAAGCATCAAAACTTCAATAAACTGTTGTAGAACAGAGTGTAGAAATGGGTGTATAGTAGCAGAGATGACTGGGTACTGATCATTGCAGATCTTGGCAGTATCTGAGCAGATCACTCATCTGTGAGTCATCCTTGTGTGTGTATACATACTTTAAACAGCTGTCAGAATGTGCAGCTGTTTGTAGTACTGGTGTCTTAATGAGACTGCTGTTGGTTGTGAGGAATTCCTCAGTACTTGGAGCTCGTGCCATACTTTGGGCTTGTTCACAACTTGGCTTTGTATTGGCAGGATTGATCGGTCCTTCACTGGAAAGGATGGGCAGCTGGGTAATTGCGTGAGGTCCCGTAAGAGCAGCGAAAGGAGTATCTGGTCATTACCAAGGCTGCTGGGATGTTCCTGTTTCTGGTGAGCTGTGGACATGACCATAAAGCAAATCCAGCAGACTCCTGTGTTGCCACATGATGTGGCACCAAGTCTGCTGGGAATAAAGCTTTAACATAGGTCAAGGACAGAATATTCCCTTCTGCTGTTCCTGTTAAAGTGTAGGGATGGGGCTTGTAGGGATGTACCCTTGGGCACCTTCAACCCTTAGGCTACAGAGGAATAAAAGTTCCAGTTGGAACAATTGTAGATTGGATTCCAGAGCTCCTGCTGAGAGGGTGGTCCTTTGGAACAGAAGCAGAAAAGGGAGACAAAGGCTGCTCCATGTAATTTACACCCAATGTTCACTTTTCCCCTGTACTAACCAAACCTGACTCTTTAACTCCTAGGGTCTGCTACCGAGTTGCTGTGTGTCAAGAGGGATGAGAAACACCACGTGGAAGCTACCAAAGTGAGTGTGAAGGTAAGGGCACTTACCAAAATGGCTGGTACTGTAGGGAAATTTAAGGTCACTTCAAAGAGGGTTTGCATGGCTGAAAAACCAGCAGCTCTTAACGCGGTGACCGCATATTGAAATCCTCTGCAGGATGCCGTGGACACTCCATGTGTGCTATGGTCTATTTGTGAGGAGATAACACCTCGTGTAGTTAGGCCTCCTGGGCTGAAAAAGGGCCTTACTCTGCTGCCTTTGGGGTTTTGTGGTGCTGATGTAGAGGAGAGGCTACTCAGTTCCATTCTGAAGTGAGAGTTTGCAGCATGGGACATTGGAGAACAGGGTTGCTACAGTTGTGGTTTGAGCAGTCTCGCAGCCCAGTTGCTGCTTTTGTGTCCAGAGAAGGGCAACAGCCGGGGAAAGGTTTGGAGCAAAAGTTTAAAGAGGAGCAGCTGAGGGAGCTGGGGGTGTTTAGCCTGGGAGAAAAGAAGGCTCAGGGGGAACCTTCTTGCTTTGTACAACCACGTGAAAGAAGCTTGTTAGTGAGGTGGGGGTTGGTCTACAAATTAACAAGCAGTAGGATGAGGAGATGGCCTCAAGTTGTGCCAGGAGAGATTTAGATTGGATATTAGAAAAAATGGCACTTTTTTGGCTTAAAAGTGCTGATGTTTTTCCTCTCTCAGATCCTGGTGCTGTTGCTGCAAGCCTGCTGCAAAGAACTGCACAGCTGTTCCAAATGAAGAAAGAACCTTCTCTAGAGTGTTTATTGTGGTTTTTTAGAATTAAACATCCATTTTAACTTGTTACTGCTTTGCACACTGCAGTAGTGCGTGTTATTTGCCTCTTGCTCTGATGGGAGCTGTGGTGAAGGTTAAAGGCCCAGCTAAGCTGAGTGTATAGAGGTGACTGGAAGTGGCTTTATCAGGTCTTTTCCCTCACTTCCCCTGTCACTGAACTCTGCTGTACCAAAGCCCTGGGCTGGTATTTATTCTGCACAGAATGTCACAGCATTTAAATAAAACTTGGGGCTCTGGGCTGCAGCCTGCGCTTATTTCCTGTTGCACTGAAAAGCCAACAACAAGGGTTGAGAAAATTATGGCAGCTGATCTGTGACTTGCTGGTAGCAGAATGCAGGCTTGGTCTCTTCCCTTTTATATTCTGAGAGAGGAACAAGAATATTGGTGCATAAGAGCCTGAGCAGCCCTCGCAGAAATTGCCATGGTGAAGTTAAGACTCTCCATGCTCTACTGATAATCTCATTGGTAATCATTGCAAACAGCCTCCACTTAACTCCATGGAGTTTAACACACTGGTTCTGGCTTATGGTTTGCTGCTCCAGTACATGCAACTGCACTAGACCAAAAGAAGTGAGTGAGAACCAAGTGTAAAGTATGGTTAATTCATCAAAAATCAGCTAAGACTTCCCTTAGAGCAGGTTAAGAGGAGGCTGCAAAAACAATCACAGGGCTGGAGCATCTCCTGTGAAAAGAAGCTCAGAGTTGGGGTTCAGCCTGGAGCAGAGAAGGTTCTAGGGAGATCTTTATAGAGCCTTTAAGCATTACAGGGGGGTTGGACTAGAAGACCTTAAAAGGTCTCTTCCAACCCCAACTATTCCATGATTTGCTGGTGCATTTTAACCAGGATGAGTGTTAATGAAATGCCCCTGGTACTGCACCTGTTAATAACTAACTTCACAGCATAAGTTGAGCTTAGAACTTGGTCCTGATGATGTGCTTAGCTCAGAAAACATGGATAGAAAATGCCTCTTTGGAAGAAATAACAGTGTAAGATTTTTATTCCGTTCAAGTGCTTTAAGATGCACCTTGTGACTGCAAGAACCCACACTTACAATCTTAAATCATGTAGTGCAGAGAACAGATAATAACTTCAGCTTTACAAAAGAAATGTCCTATTACCCAAGGATTCAAATAACCTTAAAACTTTATTTTAAAATGTTTTATACATGTATATTACAAAACTTAGTATCTCCTTAAAATATTAACATATAAGAAAGGCCTTTCAGGCCAGTAACCAATCTGAGACAAACAGTGTTAAATAAGCACAGTCCTATCTGTTGCTGTAGTGAGCTCAGTGAACAGGGGACTACAGGGGTTTGGGATACTCACTGTTCTACAGCTTAAAGCTGAGCATTCCTAAGTGGCTTCACAATTCATTCTGCATCATTCAGGGGCCTGGATTGTACCAATACCACCACGTGTCCTTGTTGCTCAAAGTCTTTGCCTGTCACAGTGCTTTCCAAGTCTTCTTGGCTCGCAGTTTTTCCAGCATTTTCTGCAAATAAAACAAACCATAAGACTACAGTGCAGAAGTGACTGTCCTAAAGCCAGCAGGGCTGGGGGGCACAACTGCAGTACTATAACCTGAACAATCAGCAGTGGGCAGTGCTGGTCTGGACAGCAATGAGGGCAGTGCCTGCCCCTGCTTTAAAGAGGCCACAGATTACAGGGCAGGGGCAAAGGTGTGCTTATTTCTCTTCTGTTGTGTTAATTATGGGATCTGTAAAGCAATGTAATGAGCAGTAAAACAAAGCAGGTGAGGTGAGTCAGGGCTAAAGGCAGGAACCGGACCTGGACCCCCCACAGCAGTCACAGCCTGTCAGAATTATCAAGCATTTCCCTCCTTTCAGTTGTCTGAGGCCCAGCAGGAGAATGGGGGAATTGACAAGTCCAGGCCTCTTGTTCCACAGCAACTGCCATCTTCCCAGACAAGATTCTTGCACCTTTAAGTTTGGGCATGCTCAGAATCTCACCATATCTGGAATAGCCAAAGCAGCCCAAGAAACAACAAACCCAAAATCTTGCCTTATAATGGAAATTCGGTCAAGTCTGGACTAATAAAAAGTCTGACATTTTTTTGCCACATGGACTTTCTAGCAGCTGGAGCCTTTTTGCTCAAGGTCAAGTCATAGAAAAATTCAGCCTGAGGCTTTTTAGAGAAAACTTCAGCTCAATCAGTTGTAGTGTTGACAAGGAAATTAGGAAGTTCTTACATGGGATGTACCAGTGGCATTACTTAACATCCAGACTGGTTTAAGTGTCTCCATTCAAGCTCCATTCCCATTACATCTCAATTACTCTGATTGGAAGCTCAGTGAAATCATGAGACTGAGAGGCAAGAGGACACTGTAGCAAACTTACCTTTTGAAACTCTTTAGCCTTTTCTCTGTTTTTAGCATAAGTTTCTTGCCTTGCTTTTTCTTCATTTCTGATTTTTACTTCTGCAAGTTGATTATAAAGTCTGTGAAAACAGTAAGAAAAAAACCCCCTGTGTCTGGGCAGGAAGGAAGTGGAAAAGCTGGAGTAAGTTAACAAGGGTTTGTCCTAGCTCAGTTGCTAGCAATTAGGAAAATTTGACTCCACTCTCCAGTAATCCAGAAACACTTCAAATTCTTTTTCAGCTGCAACAAACAAACCCCCTCCCCGTTCAGAGCTGCACTTGCTGCATATTACTGCTCCTAAGTGCCCAAGTGCAACTGTGAACTTTGCATCAAATTCCATCCCAGGTCAGGCATTAAGTGGCACAGCTGCCTCAGCACGGTGACACCTGCAGGGTGACCTTCCTCAGTGCCACCTCTGCAAGGGCATTTCCCAGCAGGTACCTGCATCAAACACACCTGGCTCCTCTCCCACCTGTTCAGTGTTAAGCAGCACTGGGTCCAGATGGAAGAGCACAGACTGACCAGCAGCTTTCTCAAGACACAGATTAACTACTTCTGTTGGGGTTTAATTAAACTTCTCCCACTTGTGTTCATACAGTACCTGACCGTACGCTGGTGCATTTCAACCTCTGCAGACTTCCTGTCCTCTGGAGAAGATACTTTCACTTCTCCTACTTTTTTCAACTGATTGGCAAGTGCACCATTTTTTCCTAGGGGAAAAAAGAAGCCAAACATATCTTAAATTTAAATCTCTAGTTCAGCTAACTCAAAACCATGAGAGATTGTTTCAGAGATTTTTAAATGACATGACAAAAACCAGAAGAAACTAGCAGAATGGACACAATAGAGATGGCATCCTGAGTTAAAATAAATCCTCCCAGTCTCACTCAAGGGGCTGCTGCCTGTGCTTTAGGCTATCCATGGCTCTCCACAGCTGACCTCCAAGTCCCCAGTAGCAGGCACTAGAGATGCACCAGTTTGCTTAACATGGCTGTTCTGTGACAAGCAGCTGTTTGCAATAGGCACTTTATGATGATAAAGGTGCCCTGATTGTGAAATATGAAGAGCCCCCGTAAGGGCCTTTACAACACTGAAGAGGCAGCCAGACAGTGGGGGAAAAGAAAGAATATCCCAGTTTGCAATAGCAAACATGTAGCCAATACAAAATCTATTCTTTGGTATAAAACAGCAATTGAAGCGATACCTAATGCTGGGTCTTGTCCCCAGATAAGCCTACCAGAGAGAAGACCAGACTCTTGTCTGCTTCTTAGCTTCTCAGACTTTCCTCTTTGAAGCTTTCTTGCTTCCAGCTTTTCATTTTCTCTCTCCTTATTTTTTATTGCTTCTACTCTTTTCAGAGAGTCCTGGATGAAATTCTGCTTTCTTTTTAAAAAAGATTTTTGTAAACTTCCAGGGGTAGCTGCAAATTCCAGCAGCATCACTGTGAAAGAAAAGGAAAAGTCCCCACATTTCTCACTGTTAACAACCAGCAATAAGTCATGCATTTCAAGGTACTTCTAAAATGCTGAGCTTGAGCACTTTTGTAAATGGCATGAGGAGAATGCCCTTGAATGATGAGGCATCTTGCAGAACAGGCAGCAGTTCAGACCTATGTAATGGTCAGCAGGTCTGCCCAGACAAATGCTGTGACAAATTCTGCATCAAAAGCATCTTGATGCCTCAAAACGTACTGAAGACCTGACAAGTCCGTAACACAGTTAAGCTCTGTGAATTCCTGTCTTTCCTGTTACTGCAGTTCATCTTCGACAAAAAAGTCAGTATTTTACGACTGTTTCCCACTATCATCAGGATAGGGAAAAAAAGGATAATTCTTTGGCTACAGGACTTGGGCGACTAACAGGAAAATGAGAAATAAGNATGTTACAGCAGTTCATCTTAGACAAAAAAGTCAGTGTTTTACGACAGGGCGTAAAACAGGACTTGGGCAACTAACAGGAAAATGAGAAATAAGTGAAGGCGCATAAACTATGACAGCAAATCAGAAAACAAGACAGAATTTTTCAAAATTAAGTCATTACAACACAAAACAAGTGTAGTGTAGAGATTCTGAAGTTTCATGAGAGAAAACCTGGCACAGACAATGAGACACACACTAAACCTGGGTCAAATATACTACAGACCAAGAGCAGCAGGATGCACTTGCCTAAGTGAAAGCAGCTCTGTTTTCCAAATGAGAGGTGTATTTTATTGATGATTTTAATACTAAAAACTTACTTTCAACTTCAGTGTCTTGAAGTACCCCATAATTACCTGCAGTCTGCTGTGATGGACAGTGACTCTCGGGGCTCTGGGCTTTGGGAGAACTGACAGGCCTTAGGAATGCTGAGTAATCTGCATCTGGAGCTAGTGGTAAAAATTCTCTCTCCTGTTTCAGAAGGATCAGTGATTGGAAATGCTTAACATATACCACAGATTTGAGTGAAGCAGTACTACTGTACCACTAGCATAGACCCAGTGCAAATAAAAGACATTCTTTTGCCTTTATGGCAGATGCAAAGAAAAATCAGAAATGAACCTTGGTAATAGGTATGAAAAAGCTGTTTTACAAAAACACTTTAAAACTAAAAAAAAAAACCAAAACAAAAACACCCCAACCATACATTAAAGACTTTTTGCCCACCAGATTTCAATTACTTGTTCTTAATACAAGTCTGCAAATCTAATTTCTTTTCCTTTCCTCCTGCTCTCTCCAGTTCTCCCCAGCACTCTCTTCCTGCTCCCTTTTCCCCCCTTTTCCCAGAGGCACGTGACACCCACTGCAGCAATACAGCCTGCAGCTGCAACCTCCACGTCACTCTATATATATAACTACTTGATAAAGACCCATCCTTAGACACTTCTAGGAATTCTCTAGATGCCTCTTGCAATTAGTGCATGATTTAATCTAATCTGTTCATCTAACAGACACAGATTACTTGGTTCTACAGCACTGCTTCAGCACCCAAACTATTGTTTCATTACAGCCCAGCCCCTCTGCAATTTACAGCCTTTGCTTTATATAAGCAAGCAGCAAAAAACACCACACGCTAATTAAGCAGGGCAGTTATGAAGAGCTGATTCATCTTCCACATAAGCCTCAAACTGCTCTGTCAGCCTGGTATGAGCTCCATCCTCACAAGGTGAGGAGTTTGTCCTTTTTTTCCTGTTTAGGTTTGTAGTTTTCATCTTATCCCACACTCTCATTCAACTTTTCAGCTAATGAGATACAATTCAGTCTTGCAAACATCAGCAAGATGGTTTTGTTTTTTGCAGCAAGTCTTCCCAAACTACATCAATGTGACAAGGTAGTGATTCCAAGGAATAGCCCAAATTTAAGATCCATTTGATCTGTCTGGAAAACACAACATCAAACCAAGATGATCCAAAGCAATTACAAAGCTTGGAGAACCCAACAATCTCTTGTTTTGCAGCAGTGGATTAACTGCTACAGTGGGGCCTCTCCTTATTGTGATTAATAATAAGTTCAAAACAGAATGACATTAGGTAATGCTCACCTCAGTAAAAACGTTACATTCAGACTGATCCACACCTGCTGGGTTATCCATTGCATCCTTCCTAATTTTCTCTTGGTTAGGATGTTCAATGTCTGATTCTACAATACTGATGTCATTGGAGCTTATCAGAGTGAGCTCAGGTTCTTCCATGATACCACGCCCCGACTCAGTCTCCTAGAAAATTAATTAATCAAGACATCAGTAAGGAAAAGAAGTAAAAACCCAGTATTTTCAGGAATAGCAACAACTGTTGTCAGAAAAAGGAGGCTCATTTAACGTACAGAAGAAAGAACACCTGCCCCAAGCAGTAAATGAAATACAGAAACAGCACTTGTATATCAGAATTCAAAAAACTAAAACAAATAACTCAGAGAAACCAAACAACTATAAACCCCCTCCCCTCAAGTTTAAATTACTTAGTTCTAGGGCAAAATTTTTTTTTTTAAAGCTACATCAATGCTATTTCTTTAAGTTTGCTTATGTTTTGGTTAATTTATTTACCTCCTTCAGGCTTCTAAATGGGGCCAGGGGCTGTCCATTGAGGTACCCATGCCATGTAACCCAGCTGCATGAGCTCTATCCCGTGGTGCTAAGAGAATGAGATGCAGTAGAGATGCTACAGCTTCTCCAACCATCGTGGGAACTCAGCTCATTTAAGCTACTGCTAATTATCTCAGTGCTATGATCTGAAGGAAGGAGTAGGGCAAAACTCCAGGAAACAGGAACTAGAATTGTAAAATCAACATTTGCCAAGCTTTCAGATATTAAAGGTCTAAAATAACTTTGTGCAACAACAAAACCTCTGCTTTTGGAAATCTGTTCTACTCACCCAGACTGGAATATGACATGAGCTTCTGGGCACAGGATGAGGCTGTTTTTCATGTCTTTGGAGTAAAGAACTGTTCTGTTGTACAACAGTGTGCAAATGGATGTCTGAGCCTTCCAAGCTGCTTCCTCTGAGAACCCTCAGAGATTCTTGTCCTTCTGGAGAGCTTTGATCTGGCTCCTTTATGTTCATATTGCACTGAGAATGCAGCTCCCCAGCTTTATTTACTTCATTTACATGAACTGATTTTTCAGGAAGCTTCACATGCTGCTTCTTATCCAATGCCTCCAAAGGTAATTTTTCAGAAGACACAGTCTCTTTTAATAACTGTTGAGGGAAAGTGTCATCCATTGTAACTGGTGTGGTATCTAGCTGATAAAATGACTTTTGCTCTTCCAGTCGAATCAGACTTTCCTTCCGCAAATCTTCCACTGAACACCGGAGATTAATACATCCCACACTTCTTGACAGCTCTTCATATTCACTTGCAGGTGAAATACAGTTCTCACTGCCTCTGTTTTTAATTCCAGGGATTTGTTCAAAAGATCTCTGTGACACAGTGTCAAGATCCCCTGGCTGATCAGCATTCTGACAATCATCACTCAGAGTAGATTCTAATTGCAGTGCGTGAAAAGATTCTTCAGATCCTGTTTCAAAAATTGGCAGAAGTCAAACTTCTTGCTAACAAAGCAGAATTTCCACTTTAAGTCTCTCCATAGTAAGACTTTTCAGTAATGTCTAACAAGAAGTCCAGTAAATAGGAAGACATATTTCGTTTAAAAAACTGTTTAAGTTTCCTCAAACATAATACCATTAACATTACAGAAAATTATTCCATCACTGTACATGAAACTTCAAGAAACAACACTTTTTGCTGCTTCTTAGAATATGTTTAGGGATGGACTTTGTGAAGGTGCTGACATAACTACATGGGAAATCAATACATTTTACAGCTTAAACTCTGTAAATGGAAGTCCCTTAAGTCTCTTTTGGGCTTGCAACAAAGTCTCCAAAGCAGAAAGAAAATGATCCAAAACACCATTACTTGGGCAGAAAAGCTTCAAAGTAGAAAGCAACATTCAAACTGGAACAAAGACTACGGTTCCTACAAGGTGCAGTATTGCACCCTAAATTCTTTCTTCATCTGAACATACAAGTCAAGATAACATTTTTCCTCAGAAGAGGCTGGGCAAAAAGAAAGATTGGGTATCATTCAATGGGGAGGCATTTCAGCAGAACAGCATCTGCCAAAAGCACAACAGTGTTGTTTAAATTACTTTTTTTGGTCCTAATTTTGATAAAATCCGTTGCACAGACTCCAGCATTGTGCTGTCAATGCACAATTATACACACCAGAATGTACCACAGAAACCTTTAATGGTTTCCTTTAGACATTTTTTTGCATTCTTTGACACATAGAAAATATCTAGTTTTACATGTATAAAGAATATTGTCTGCTGATAAACAGCTATTAATGGGGAGGCAAGAATTACACTGCAACATCAGCCATCAACAGAAAATTCTCCAGATGATGCACTTGCATATCAGCCTTTCTTGAACAATACAAAATAGTTTTTACTTGCTTAGCCTGTTGCTTATGTTATTTTCCCCCTCCTTTTAAAGCACAACAATAATTGGTTTGGGATTATAAAAACATTTAAGAGATAGGAAGATATTGCAGTTAAACCACAAAGATTGTTTCTATAAGCGATTTAGAAACAGAATGGTTTGAAGTTAGAATGGAGTTTCCTAAATCCTATTTCCTGTGACCACAGTCACAAATTCTTGAAGTGTCAACCTCTTCTAGCATTTTTTATTACTTTACAAGTCACAAATATAACTGACCAATAACATTTACATTATAACTACATCTATTACTAAAATTATTGTGCCACATTTCCTGTTCCTGTTCAGCTTTTTGTTGGAGCATCTTGAAACACTGAATCACCTGATCCTTGCTCCAGAAATTTAGATTGCTGCTAGCTGCATTTGGAATTTTCAGAACTTAGAATTACATGAAATATCAAGTTAATTTAAATTTAACTGCAAAACTTAAAAAAATATTTTTCCTGCTATAACTTAATCATAAACTTCTAATCCACTAAATTAATTACAACACTGTAGCTCAAAAGTTGATGTCTTATCTTCTACTTTATTTTGTAGAGAGATAAGGCAGTTCTGTAATCAGACCAAGTATCACAGTGTGCAATATATTGCTGTGACTTAACAGTGGGAAAGGAAAATTGAATTGTTTCTTGAAGAACACTATATAAAAGACAAAGGAGTCAGTTCAGAGAGACTCTAACACACAAACGAAATTTTAATCAATTTTTGGAACCTCCTTAGCTTACTCAAACTTACAAAGTAATGGATATACATGAACAAATATTTGAAAAAGGACAGTTTCAGCCAGAGTTGATATTTCTTCACTAACAAATCACCACAGAAGGAATAAGTAACATAATATCCATTACAGTGACTTGAATAAGCCAGTCTGCTTTTATATCACAGTCATAACTGCTCATGAAATGAACTTTAAAAAATTTAGGAGTTCTACCATTAAAGGTGGTGGAGGAGACAATGTGTGAGAGTGCAGCAGAGTTAAGGCATTTCAAAGCAGGGCTGAGAGAAGCAAGATCTGTCTCCATTTCCACACTGCAAACCCACACTAAGGGCTGGTATTTATACACTGGCACAAAGCTGATTTTGAAAGCACTGATCTGACTACACTGTACATACCTGGAGTAACATTTTCTCTAGCAGACTTTTCTTCTGATGCAATGTTGTTTTGCCCGTTTGTTTCAAGACTACGAGGCAGACTGATTCTTTGTCTGTTCAGACCAGAGTTTTCCACTTCTAGAAATGTAGACATGTCTGGACTTTCTGTTGAAAATTCTGAAGTCTAGTGGCATAAAAAAATAACTCTGATTTAAGATTAGCTTTCTCAGAAATAGGGAGGATAAAAAGATAAGGGTAGTAACTGATTTTTGGGTCACATTTCTGCTACATACAATATGTAGCAATCTACATACATAAAAAATACTGTTGTGTTTCTTCTAAATAGAACACAGTATAGGGATTATCCATTTAAATCTTACAAAAAATCTTAAGCCAAAGTATTTCCTCTACCAGAGTTTTTTCTGCAGTACCTTGCTAAATTCTCTGTGCTGTGAAATTCTGTACTGAGAACAGGATGATGATGATGATACATCAAGGTCAACACTTGGTTCCAAAGGCTGAAAGAGCTGGTGATGGAAGTTTGGAATAGGTCTCTCAGTTTCAGGAAAACAGAGTTCAGTTGCTGGAGCTATAAGAAAAGAGGTTGTTTTAAAAACAAACACCACCCACAACCGCAAAAACAACTCCCCATAAAAAGAAAAACAAACAAACAAACAAAACAAACCCCAAACAATGGACATATCACAAGTTGTTTCTTTATGCAGTAAATAAAGCCTATAGAATTCTCCAGGTATACAAATACCAGCTCATAAAAACAAAATCTTTATAGCATCCAATTCTTTGACTGACACAACACAGGTATAAAAAGCAGTAAGAAAGTGCTACACTGATTCAGTTTTATTTTTCTTTAAATGAAAAGCTGAAGTCCTTAAGTTCTCTGTTCAGCTCTTGTGAGACTGCATCAGAAGTAGTGGGGCCTTTCCAGTACAAAACTCACAGCAGAACAAGATCAATGAAGAGCCACAAGGATGAGTAGAGGATGGATGTAGCACATGATGTTCAAAGAGAAGCTAAATAACTGAGTTTGTTCAATCTTAAAAGAAGAACTGGGGGTGTGAGGGAAGTGGTATAAACAAAGTCTGCTGTCTACTACCTCCTAAGAGACAGTATAGAGAATCCTAGAATGGTCTGGGTTGGAATGGACCTTTAAGATCATCTGGTTCCAAGCCCCTTGCAATGGGACACCTTCCACTTGATGAGTTAACCAAAGCTCCATCCAACCTGGCCTTGAACACTTCCAGCGATGGGGCATCCACAGCTTCTCTGGGCAACCTGTACCAGTGCCTCAGCACTGTCACTATGATTAATTTCTGCCTAGTATTTAATCTAAATCTATCCTCTGTCAGTTTAAAGAAAACGAAGTTTCCTTGAACATGCAAGAAAAGGGAAAAAAAAACCAAGAAGAAAAGAAGAAAGTTACTAAAATGTTGCTTAGGTGTGTAGAATCTTTGTCCTTGGAGATACTCAGAACTTGCCTGGACAAGGCCTTAAGCAACCCGGTCTAAGTTGGCTCTGCTATGAGCAGGAATGAGAATTTGGGCCACATAACCAGAAATCCTTCCTGGTCTAGATTAATTTGTAATTATATCATTTGAGGTTTTCTAACATTCCAGGAGGAAGTGATTTGAATTAAAACACTAGCATTATCTTCATGATAGCTAATGACGTTCTTAATTTTCATGAACTGCTACATTTTTCTAGAGAGCATAAAACTCCCACCAACCAGTCAGAGTTCCACCAACTATGTGACCCCCTGTGAACAGTAAAGTATTATATAGTATTTCTCTACCTTCCTGAAGTGAAAGCTGCGTATAAACAAGTGACAAAAATGGCACAGGTAGCAAACAGCCCAGCCACAGTGGCAGGAAGCTGCACAGAACTGATAAGAGACCTGGTCAGTCTATCTTTTTTTTTTCTGCACTAGATAATGCTTCATGAACATGTACCTAACACAAAGCACCAAGAACATCAAAGTAATGAATTCTTGCATGTAGTATCCTTACTGACTTTAAAATGTAAGCTGCGTATAAATAATACAGAACAATGCCTAACACTGAGCAAGCTCCTCATTCTGTATGATCAGACAGCAGCACAAAAATGCTATAAAATAATGAATACCTTGGATACATGTACTGTCCTCTGAGTAAGAGTTCAAGTTCCCAGTAGGTCTCCCCAAGAACTGCTGTTTCTGGTTTTCTTTATAAAGGTACATCTCTCCTTCAGACAACTGACTTTCAGAGGTTCCAGACAAATTCTCTTGCCTCTGCTGCAAGGTAAAAGGAAGCAAGGAGTTCCAAGGGTGGTTTGCTGTTTCTCTCAGAATTCCATCTTCTCTACTATCACAAGACAATCCTAAAATAATAAGTTAGATGCTCACAGTTTTGCATACAAATCACTTACATTACATCATTTGAAAAGACAGTGCTTAATATCCTGAAATACTCATGAAGAGTTCTGGGGTTTTGTTTCTTTAATTGTCTCCTGTCAACGCTCCTACAGACCTTACCACACATTTTCACAAAGGCAAGTTGCTAATATCTAATTAGGGTGCAGTCAGTACTTAGCACTTTTACAGCTTAGCTCTTTTACAGAACATAGACTTAGGAAACACTGAAATTATAAGATCAGAAAATAATTAATACTGCTATTTTATGCTAGCCAGCACATCTTTACCTCCTACTGCATATAAATGTGTCAATCCTTTCATGTGATCTTGAATATCTTTATGACACCCCACAGTGGTTTTATTCGTGCTTAAACAGAAATTGGTTAATATCAACACTAGAAATCTGAGGGATCAAGACAACCAAAATCAAGTTCCTAGACAGCACACCAACCCTTCTCTGTCTGTAAGCTTACAGAAGAATTGCACAAAGCTACCAGAAAAGGTCATTACTAAGCACTGAGTGTATGGTGAAGACACAGCTAGACTTGAAAAAATTTATTTGGTCAAATAACTAAACTTCTGGTATTTCTATTTCACATCTAAAAAAGAACAGAGGAGAAGAACTACAAGCAAATTATCTTAGAAATGGCTTTAGCTTTCTTACATCAATAAAACAGATTTGTCACATGAGTTATGAAGTTTACTACTCAAAATAACATCAGTTTGAAACATTAGGGTTAAAATGAGCCACTGAAATCTCAGGCTGTAAAAACTGCAATCTTCAAAAATTGATTTATAAACATGGAACAACTCATATACAGATGTTGCTTAAGAAATCAGATGTGTGTCAGAATAATGCAATATTAAACCTCAAAGTAAGTAAATCCAAGGGTCACTATCTAATCAATTTCAAACTCACTTCCATGTTCACAAGTAATGTCAGGAGCACTTAAGTATTTATTATAAAGGAATTGTTTTGATTTTATGAAAAAATAACATCAAGAGGCAGACTACAAACAAAGTAGTAAGAACACATATTTCTCAGAAAACTATTAAAAGTTAATATGGCATTCAAGTGACATTTTAACAAGTAAGTCATTAAGAATTGTGGTGACAAGCAGATACTGGAACAATTCTCTTAAGAGCAAGAAAATCATAGCTCTGCAACAACCCATGATATATATTGATTAGGAAATGTCTATCAGTGTATCATTTGCAGATAATTTTTAAAACAAGAATTGCCACTTGAAAGCTGCTAGTGTTACAGTTGCATAATAACTCAAAATACCCTTTGCCAAAGCAGATGTATTATAATGTTAAATTCTTATAAAAGTAAAAAATCACGAGCACCTAAGAAAACATTCTGGTTATACTCAACTCTGTAAGATGTATGAATCAACCTTCAGTGAAGATTGACATAAGCCTATTGCAGAAGAACTTACGTTCAGTGAGTTGGACCCATTCCGCCATAAAATTAAACCACAATTTTCCTTTTACAAGAACAACAAAACCTGAACACTCACCACTGTCAACAGGGCTTGCATTCAACATTTCACTGGTTGAAAAGCTGCCAGTGGAAATTGTTGAAGTTACATCACAAGGTATTCGTTGCATGAAAGCCTCTGAACCTGGTACTTCCTAGGATAAAGTAATACACCTATTACACTGTATTCACATGTTCAGAAGTAAAGCTTTAAACCCACACATTTTATTCTGAGCTCAGTTCAAGTGTAGGAGCCTTCATGTTTTGCACAGTCAGGCAAAAACAGAATCATCCTTGCTCAGTACAACACATTCACACCCCATGTCCCAGGCACATCATTCCCCAACAGCCCCCTTCTGACACACACACACACACACACACACACACACACACGTTATAAAGCCTCTCAGAACTGCATACAAATCATGACACCTGGAAGATTGTTATATCTTCTGGTGGTCAGATTTGGCTATTTCTCATCACAGACCCACTTCAGTAGAATTGTGGATCTCAGAGGGACATATATGCAAAACATTAAAAACTCATGAACTTTACAAGTACTTGCAATGCTGAGCTTTTTGCATACAGGAGACTTAAAGTCTAATTCTATGAAATTAAACTAAAATATACAAAATCCTCTAAAGCACTATCTTCTTTAATTTTAAGGTAAGCTCTACAAAGTCGCGAAGCAGATAATGAGGGTTCTTGTACGTCAAAATTTTGAACAATTAGATATGAACAGTTCTTCTCAAACTCTGACTTAAAATGTGCCCCAAGAAAATAAAAAATCTAGGAAACCCTTCTGCTACATTATTCATTATGTACATTTGTAATTTATACAAATATATTTAACATACTCATGTAAAACATTTACATCCTAAGGTACTTTTATATATACATGTAATACACAGCATGTTTTAAATACTGTTTTTATCTCCTAACAAAACAATGGAATCTTTGGGTGAGAGAAAAGAGGGAGATTGGTGCTGGTTTTGGCAAGGTTTTTAACACTCTCACAATATTTTATGATCCCAGTTTGGATGCTGCAACCTGGATGGATGGACAGTAAGAAGGGTAAAAAAACTGGCTGGATAATCAGGTTCAGAGGTCATTGATTGAAGGGTTACACACTCTGTGGAGGTGACAAATAAGTACACAGGGCTCTGTCCTTGGCAACGAATGACCCAGAGGAGGTGACACCATGCTATTTCAACAACTTTGCAGATACGTTAAGGCAGGAGGAGCATCCTATTCACTGAACAGCAGGGCTGGTATCCAGAGGGACCTCTGAGGCTGCCCCTACAGTAATGGTATGAAACTCAGCAAGAGCAAATGCAAAGTCCAGCACCTGGGAAGGAAGAAGCCAAAGCACCAGTCCCAGCTGGGGCCTGCCTGGGGAGAAGCACTGCGAAAAAGGCGTCTCAGCAAGCTGAGTGTAAGCCCACGGTGTGCCCTGACAGAGGAGCAACAGCATCCATCCCACGCTGTATGAACAGGAACAGAGCAGATCCATCACAGTGATTACCTCTTTACTTGGTGCCTGTTCTACTGCTGCACCTAGAATAGTGCACCCACTCTTAGCCACCCAGTATAAGAAAGATTACATCACAAAATAAAGAGTGAGTTACAGGATTACTTTGATGTGACCAACCGTATTATCAAGCCTGAATGATGGTCCAGAATGTGTTCTCTCTCCACCTTCAGCAGCAAGAACTGATGAATCTTGAGACACTTGAGAATCTTGGGACTGGGCTAAACACAAAAGTAAGAGAAGCAGTAAGGAACAAAAAGCAATTTTCGAGTTCATAGTGAGCAATGCACAGCAGAGGGCAGTAACACTCCACTGCCGCCAGCCTCATTCTTCGAGCGCTGATTTCGCCCATCCTTAACCACTTTCCTCTCACCTACACAACACTTTTTGCTCCATCATACCACCAATTCCATCAGCAACCTGTGGTTCTCCTTGACCAGCCTTCCTAAAATTTCTAACTACCCTGACTGCTCTCCACAGAGCAGGCAGGAAGAGCTCGAAAGTCATGCTTTGGCTTTGCAGAATGAAACGTGGCTTTGCCAGTGTTACTGCAATCATTTCACTGGAGTGGGGGGAATCTTTTACAATCTACCATTACAGTGATTACAAAGAAAAGCAGACATTCTACATAATTCAGAGAAATCAGAAACACTGAATTGCTTAACTACAGAATGACTACTACCATGGAACTGAGTCACTTTTGCCATAATGCTCTTACACATAAAAATAAGTAGGATCAGTATCTGTGCAAAAAAACCAACACAGCAGCACCCAAAAAATGCAATTTCTGCATTCAGTGCTGATAAGTACCTTCAAAGTTTGACAATTCTATGACTGTAAATTAATGGTCACAAATACATATTCTTATTTCCAGTAATAGTTTTCAAGAAAGAAGTGCTAAGTATGAAACTGAAATGAAACACAAGTGAAGTAAGTATGTTTTCTCCCAATTCTAAGTAGGCTGCTAGTGACATTCCAGCTTTTGTAAGATTCTCTACTTAGGCAGATCTCACTTTTTGTGAATCCTAACACTAGTTTGTACATGCTGAAACTCAGTTTCTTACCAGGTAGCAAACTCTAGTGGTTCCATTTTTCATACTACAAAAAAAAGGGGGATGTTTCCTCTGTAAAGCAACACCAGTGACATATTGATTTGATGTGACAATAATAAAGATTATGTTCTCAATAAATATGAAACATTTTGAAACTCACTTCAGGGAGAGGAAAAAAAATCCAAGGTTTCTTATAGCCACTATTACCCAGTAGACTTCTAGGAGAAAGTACAAAACACGAAAGGCAATACATCTAAAACACATTGATTTAGAGACCAAGTACTTTGCTCAAGTCTGCTTCTCTTCCTTGGAGCAGCATAGAGGAGAGAGAGGATCCTAAAAATGAGCAAGGCCTTGAAGAAAATTCCTTGAAGAAGCATGAAAACTGCAATCATCTAATCAATTGCTATTTAAATATCTCCATAGAAGAAAAAATGCACAATACAAAAGACTGCTAAACTTAAAGTGGTAGCAAGAAGCAGTGTCTAGAAATGGCTGTCAGACATTCAGAAACTAGAAATAGACTATTTATTTTAAAATTTGATAAAAAAGTAAATGCTGGAACAAGCTACTACATAATTCTCCATTTCCTGATACCTTTCCATCAACATTAGAGATACTTTCCTGAAAGAAGTTATTTTATTTTCTATAGAATATCACTGTGACAGGCAGTAAAACAGGAGACACTAGAGATGAGATTCAAGCATTTAATAATCTCTTGTATATAAATTCTATGGACAGCTATGTTACAAAAGTTTCATTATTGTACTGTAATAACCTGCATTGTTCTTGTGATATTAATACCACGGATGAACAGTATCAATTTCATGCTATAAACCAAATTATTTAATTAAAAATACACGCTCATATCGCATGACTTTATTATATTAATATCCTTAAAAATCCTGTATTTGATTCATAAAGAAGGGTTTTTTATTCTTCTCTCCTACCTCTAAAATAATAGTGCAATGTTCTTGTTCCTCACAGGATCCAGACATCGACATGGGACTTTCATGGTTTTAACTTCCTGGTCACCACAATGTCACAAAGAATTTATATTTAAAAGCTGAATTTGTAGTATCCCAACTGTTGCTTTTTTTTCCCTCCCAACAGAAATGGCAGTAAAATAGCAGCAGTTAATTTAGGGTGCAACTTGAAAGACAAATGACTGAAAGCCCAACCACCCAGTGAAGACAATGTATAAACAAGGATTAGTCCAAATCCAAGCATGTAGACAAACAACAACAACAAAAAAACCTAAACTGGTAATGGAAAAGACAGTCTGTTGAAATGGTGAATTATGGACAAATATTTGGGATTATTAAAAATAAATTGAAATCTTCTTGGAATAAAATCCCTGTGGAGAGTAGCAACACATGAAGACAATCACGTCTGGAACACTGCTCGGTGGAACCACTGCAGATGAATAAAGAAAGACAAGCCTGTTGATATGTCCTGAAGGAGAACTGTGGAAGAGGTGTATGTATCAAACCTAGTCACTAGTTCCAGGCTGACTTCCTAAGGAAATTAGATTTATGCCATCTAACTGCCTGTCTCATCTGCAGGGTTATTCTGCAATTCCCTATTAACAGTTTGAATTCTATTAGCCCATTCTAGCCAAAGAGGATTGGAAAGAACATCAAGTGTCCAAAGTTCCCAACTCATCCTATCATGCATCCATGGCACGTAAAAGAGCAATTCAGATTTTAGACTCACTTAATGCAACATCACTTTAGCAGTTACCTGTCCTCTGGCTGCAACCAGCTGATCAGGTGGTGCAGCACTTGCAGCCACTCAATACTGAGAACAAGGATTCATCCTCCCCTAACCACAAGCAGTCCTTAAGACCCATTTTACATTCAGACATGTCTGCCACTAAACTTGAGAGGGTTAAAGTCCTCTTTCTTCCTCTAGTAATTGGAAGAAAGAAATACAGCTAATTATAGACTTCTTAAAAAAACTGCCTGCTGCCCAAGGCAGCTCTCCAATCAAAGGAAACTCACCTTTGTTGATAAAGCATCTGCATGTAAAAAGCAGATTTACCAACTTTATCTTTTTATCTTTTATGTCTGATTTGAAAAAGCATGTGAGCAGTGACTAATGATTTGTACACAGCTAATGGTTCTGGAATCATGAAAGCAGTACAATTCGTAAGTTGTATAGACTTACATTATTTGGTCAAAGGCTGAAACCACCAAGAACATAACTTCAAAGGACAAGGTCAAAGATCACACAAAGCACTCATTTGCTCTTACCTGCAGAGATACAACTACATCTTGAAAACATGGCAAAAATGCAAACATGTTCTGGTAAGAAACAAGTAGCAAAAAAAATTTAAAAACCAAATTAAATAAAAAATCATAAGCAAGAACCTAAAATGAACCTTAAATTTTCCCTTCAGAAACTTTGTATTTAAAGTGCATGGGATTGTAGATTTTCTTGCTGAAATACCACACTAGTTACTGAAAGTACCAGAGAGAGCCTTATAGCCTACATGTTATCAAGATTATTGCTGGCACTTTTGGTTGCAGATCTGCTCAAGAGAGCAATCCTCTCAAACATATAATCACAGAAAGCTTTGGGTGTTTTCTCTCAATATAGATGTTCACATAAAGTTTCCTAATCCTCTTACGTATCGCACTGTTCATATACAATACTCTATAATGTAAGAAGATATTACACCAAGATATTTTATATTAATTGGTAACAACTGCTCTAGCAATGCTTCTACAACTTACTCAGAAAAAGACAAGTCTTTTCTTCAAATATTGTTAAAAGGCAAAATGTTTTTATGATAATTTAAGTTTAAATATAGATATACTTCAAAAGGGGCATTCTGAGAAAGAAACTGCTGAAGGAAAATGAGCGTATATGTACTTATTCAAAACAACTCCAATTCCAAGTAAATCTGACTGAACTGGAAATGATGTCTCAATGCAAATAAAACGAAAAATTAAAGATTAGGGCCAGTGATGGAATTTCTAGCAAAACCAGGACATGTGTACTATGCAGCTGTATTGCTTGTAACAATGGGCATATGAAGGCTGCCAAGCTTCTGGGAACTCCTCTGCAGCTCCAATAATATTTTAGATGGATACTGAAAACTGTACTGGACCATGCAACGCTGTCATCTTGTAAAAAGCTTCAAATTGCTTTAGTGAATGTTTTACAAACTAGTCATCTTTGTCCTTCTATAAAGCCAGTCAAGTTACCCATAACATGTTTAGCAGGTTTCAATGTCCCTGTAACAAAATTATTTTGAACATTCACAAACCACTTTCTAACAAATACCTTTTTTTTGATAACCAAAACAACTTGTTTTATTTTATGGAATCCGAATAACTTTGCCACCTTTGGACATGGCCTATCCTCAAAGGTGTTCTTGTTCAATAACAGCTCTTCACAGACAGACAAGAACAGAGCTAAAGCAGTCCTCACAATATTGCACTGTTGTTCCTTTTGACATATTCAGTGGAGCATGTAAAACGCCTATGATGGCTACTAGAAAGGGTCAAAGCAGAATGGATTTGTCTTGAATACTGGCTATGCATGGGCTTTTCCTAGTCAGGTGACCTGTCACAGCTACTTGAAAATTCCAGGTGTCTGGCTCAACTCTGGCACGGTGTCAGTCTCACAAGCTGAGAGTCAAGCCTAATGCACCGTGAGCTGAAAGTCACAACTTCCTAATTAAATAGGAATTGCAGATACAAAATACTTACCTGTCACTAAACAAGGCAATAGGACACGAGAAAATGGAATTAAGCTGCATTAGGGCAAGCTCAGACTGGACATTAGGAAAAGGTTTTTCACTGTCAGCCATTGGGACACATTCCCCATTGGGAAGTGATCGTAGCACTAAGGTCATCAGAGTTCAAGGAGCAACTGGACAATACTTAGTCAATGGTTTAGTTTTAGGTAATCCTGGGAGAAGCAGCAAGTTGGACTCGATAATCCTTATAGGTCTCTCAATTTGAGATATTCTACATTTCTCAATTTTCACATCTGTCACACCTAAGATATGATTCTTTCAAAGTTTTTTTGAGCTGATGATGACCTCAGCCTTCTATTTTTTGTCTCAACCATATTTTTAAGTAATTTCTTACATACACTGATCTTTCAGTGGACATCTACATCAACACATTAACACTCCAGAGGCCTTTTTAAGCACTGATTTCCCTTGTATCAATACGAGAATCACTGGGTACTGAATCAGGAACACCACTGGTTTGCCCAAAACAGGTTCCCACCTGGAAGACCTGCAAACCCTTACAATTCTAAAGGTTACAGATGAAAAGCACATGCCTTGGACAAGAAACTGTTGACTAGCAATGAAGTGTACTGCAGTGTGGACTTGTTACTAGAATGGTAATGGATCACAAAACCCCAAAAGATAAAAACTCATTCATTCTGAGACAAGTGCTTATTGAAACACTCTTTTTTACAGTTAAAATTCAATAGCATTAAATAGCACTGCATGTTATTTAACAAGTCAGGTCATATTTTACAAATAAACAGCAGTAAAATGGTGTTCATATCACTCCTTGAAGGAAGAGGATTTCCTCACCTGAGTCACATGAAGTTTCAGCAGCCATCATCAGCAATTCTTGTAATAATCTCCCTGATGGATTAGTTTGCCTTGGACTTCCATTGGAGGTTTTTCCTTCATAGTTTGTTATGCCCAAAGGCAAGGTGCCTTCATGAAGAGCATGACTGTGATGTTTCACACAAGCAAACTCCCCAGAGGCTGAAATCGGAGAAGTTTCTCCAGTACCACCATCTGTTCTATCTGAATTCAAAACATTTGCAAATCAGTTTAGATATAGAAAAGAAGTGCTTTGCACTTCATGAGGAACATTAAGATGCACATTCTATTACACAGAAATAACCTGCTGAATTTGTATGGTCTCCCTTTTAATGAATTTAGTTGTATCACATCAGTAAATACCTTTGCATCACAGTCTATGGATTATACAGGCTGAAAGATTATACAGATCATAGACTTCTCAAAAACTAATTCCTAACTCCACCAAAGTATTTCTTCAAAAAAAATTCAAACAAATTTTTTCACATAGCAAATCCAACAAAACTTTCAGTAACTTCTCCAGATCCAGAGGCAATATAACTTCTCTGCTCTGGTTTAAAGATTTTTTTCTCTATAACACAGCTCAGGAAACAGCCCTTTTTGGCCACCCAATCCAGTAAAAATCTCAAGTTTTTACCACCTACCATGACCAATGGTTTGATAATATAGGAATAAATCACCTGTGGATCATAATAGTATTATACAGCTAAGTGTAAGTTACTAAGCCAAGTGCTTTTGAGAACATAAATATATTCCTCAAACAAAACCTTCCCCAACAGAACCTGCTATCTAATCAAGATACCAGATTGGTCCAACAAGAATTACTCTGTATAAACTGATACTAACTAGCATTAATTACTTTTCTTTAACTGAAGGATGTCCCATATCAGCTGTTTCATTATTTTGCTCACAATGAATGCCAGCCTGACAGGCCTATAATTACCCAGATTGTTCTATTGAGCCCTTTTAAGAACACAATATAAAAAACTTCGCAAAATATGCGTTACATTTTAGATGTGGAGAGACCTTGAAAAAAAATTTAAATGTTTACCTTTAGAAAACATGAGTTTGTTGTATCTGTTAATTAATGTTCCTTACAGAGAATTACAAAGCATTGGCTGCAGACTGTAACAAATATATTTATAAAATTATAACTGCTCTCCATATTTTTTTTTGCAATGAGTGTTTTTGAACTAGAAAAAACAACATAAAAAGATGGTCTAAAAGTTTCTGTAGAAGTTTGGTACTAACACCTTACTTGAAAGATTTCACAGTCACTTTCTTGGTACGCTCAAAACGTAAACCTTCAAACAACTTCTCTTTAGAGTTATTGTACAACTGCCTATTAACACAGACCCTGCCCCAGAAGAAAAATCAACAAGGAACTTACATCATGGAATAACCGTGAATTCTGTTTTCCTGGTGAAATTTTGTTTAAATTATGATTTTCTAGACAGACACTCACAGGATAAACTTTTCTGAACTACAACTCACTTTGCTAGTATATAAGTTCTACATTAAAAAAGGCAACAATATCAGCTATTATTTCCTAACAATCTCAAAGATTATATTCCTCCAATCTACTTCCCATAACAGCATTTATTAAATGTTTAATATATTACCTGCAAAAGAGAGGCTGCAACTCTTCGGTGTGTCTATCTCTGGTATAACACTAAGTTCATGTTGTTCCAAACCAAGCCCTAACTTGACTTTTGTCACCGGTGGTTTGGAAGATCTCCGTTTCTGTTCTCTACAGAGAACTTTCTCAGATTGTTCTGTAAAACAAGGTTTAGTATGTTACAATAATATGTGTACACACACACACATACCTCAAATTAACTTGGAGAGATGGAAGAGAAACCCAGCTCAGCTATAAACCAATAAAAATTATAATGAAAAATAACATACAGCCTTACCAGTTTGCTCAACTGGACCAATGCACTGAGAAATCATTTCACTTCTGTGAAATTTACTTCTGCCACAATTCTCTTGCTGGTAGTTTTCTGAGACTTGGAAAAAGTCAGTTCTATTAACCCAGTCAGGCTTTTGTGCCTCTGTCACTTCTTCATTTGGGCACATATGTCTCACCTGAGAAGGGGGGAAGCAGTTTTATGTAAGATTACATTGATACTAATTTATCAAATGAGCATTTTCTCTTGTGTGTATTCCACACAGGACAATATTGAGCATGTTGAAAAAGTAGGTCAAGTATGCAGGATACTGGATAGATCTGCTTAGCTCACAAAAACATTTGGACATAGAGGAATTTTACTTAGCTCTACAAACCTAACGTGCTAAAACACAATTAGTTACATTTTCAAGGCCTTTGTGAGATTAGATTAGACTACTCATCATTTTTAACAGAAACAATTTCTGAAAAGTCTGCTTTTACTTTTTCAGCTTGTGAATTCAAGAATTTTAGCTGCTTGGAGACTGCAAAATCAAAAAACAGGAACTATAGAGGGAACAGTTATTCTTCTAAGATGGCTTCAGTTGAAAAAAAACACAAGTGGAGGCAAAAGGAGGCTCTTTAGAAGCTAGAAAATAAATTTGGATCTTTCTTCTGTTACCGAGAAACAAGCAAATTACACATCAAGACTGCAGCTGCCAAACCAACTTCCTGATGAGTACACACAAAAAAACCAGCTTTAAAAATAATCTATTCAAGATGCTTATGATATCCTTTCAGGTATTGTTTAAGTATTTTTAATACAAGGGCTTTACTTACACATAGAGGTACATTTATAGATATGAAAACAACTCTACCTACAGGAATTTCAGACAACATAACAATTTCAATAGGCATTATGCTCAGAGACCAAGCATGGACATTCACAGTATTTCTGTTAGACTGAACAAAACTGTGCTCTTGGGGCTTACAGAGGTAAAGTACTGATTACAAATCACAAGTCCTAATTAAAATTTTCATTATGGTAAATCACCTAAAACTATCAACACTCCATGGGGTACTCTGCTAATTGGTAGCATTGACTTATAAGTTTGATCACCTCCAAGATGACTCCCCTCATGCACAGTATTTATAAAGCTTACCTGCTTGTTCAGAAATTCTTTCAAAGCCTCTTGCTGTCTCTGCATCTGTTCCTTCAATTTATCTTGCTTCTGTAAAAGTAGTTGTTCCTGTATTCTCCGTTTAGAAAGAAGAGCTTCTCTTTGTGCATCTAGCTGCTCTTGCAATTCTTTCAAATACTTTTGCTGAGCTTGGATGCTTTCCGATGAGGCCAACACTCTGTCCCTTAAATTCAGTATACCAGAGTAATTTAACAAAGGTGCATCTCCTGCTCTTGATATCAAGAATTCCTCAACACCCTGGGATTTAGATTCTTCATGCACTAGAATCATGGGTTCAGAAAGACTGAGGAGTTGCTCAGGGCTTGTTTTGCTGCTGCTCTCTACAGATCCCTGCTGATAGGCTGAAGGATCAGCCGAGGCTGATCTCTTTGTTGCTGGCATGAGGGATGTCTTAAACGGATGCTCTTCTCCAGCTTTCGTCTCTGTTTGATAGTTAGGTATCTTCTGAGCTAACTCTTTAGAGTGTACTGTTTCTGAAGACTCAGAGGAACTTTCTGTAGGCAACACAAATCTAACGTGTTGTTGGCCTGCTTCTAGTTGTGTTCTTATTGCAGTGACTTCTTTCCTGACTGACCCTGATGGTAACTGGGACTGGGATGATTCTCTGACATGATTATTGGCAGTTTCGAACATTCCCACTTGTCCCTGTGAAGGACAGTCACATGGCAAGTTAAACTCCCCATGCTTCGATTTTGATGCTTCTGAAAACTGCACTGATTTTTCAGGACAAATGTTATGAATTTGTTCTTCCTGCTTCTGTGAAGATGGTTTTTCCAATATATGCAATGTTCCTGAAAACGCAGGTAATGACCGCACATATTCTTGGGCGTTAACTTGTTCTGATGCCTGGTATTGTGTTGGCCATGCTCCTTGCCTCTGTAGGAGTGGCTCTAAGACAGGCTCTAAATTAATGGATTTTGTTTCCATTGAGCTCAGAGGTGTTGCAGAAGTAGAGAAGTACCTTTGCTTCAGTGTATTCTGATACTCCTGTAGATGCTTTCTAGCTTCTTCAACGGTCTGTTTGTGCAACCTGAACAGAGTGAAAACATGAATCTTTTCAGAGCAGTGCAAAAAGAAACATCAATTTCAATAACCAAAGAAATTCCAATTACTTTGAACAGGCATTCCATAAAGACACCTTACATTCCATAATGATGCTTACCTTTTTTGCTGCAGAAGGCGTTGTTGAAAATTACGGATCGACTGTATATGACTATCTTCTCTTGGACTCCTGGTTTCTGATACAGTCTAATCAAAATAAAATAATTTTAATTGCACATATACAACTAACAGAAAACTGTTATGGCAGCACCCTTAAGCTGTATGTTCTTCCTCCTAAGTTCACAGAACCCACTGGGTACCACCAAGTTTGAAGTCTGTGAGATTTCAGCCTGAGGCAATGAAGCTAAAGGAGTTTCTAGAACAGATGGCCCACAGCTACAGTCTCTCTATGCACACACCATCAAAGTCAATGGTGCTTACAGTAGCTCAGCCTAAAGAGGTAAATATACACTGCAAACTCAGGGAGCAATGAGCCAATACAGCTACACTTCCAAGGCAATCAGACTCTCAAAAGAGTACAGGTTGTGCAAACGAATCAAGATTTTATACATAAAGAAGATTTCTTTCCTTCAACATCCTCCATAAATTCCTCTTCTTTAAGTAGCTGTTTGAGATTTAAACAGATAGACAGAGGCAGATTTCTGTGTCTATTTTTCGCACTATGACTCCTTTTTACCTTCTTGAAAGAGGTTATGTCTACATGCACAATCATTATGTGACTCTAATCAGATTTTACTAACAGGTATTATAAAAAGACATGCTGTCTCTCGGACTGTAGAGAGACAATAGCAAAAGTCACAGAATCATAAAATCACAGAATAGCTGAGCTGAACGGGACCCACAAGTCATCAAAGTCCAGTTCCTGGCCCTGCACAGGACCAGCCCCAAGAGCCACAGCATGTACCTGAGAGCACTTCTTGAACTCAGAGAGGCTTGGTGCTGTGACCACTTCTCTGGGAGCTGTTCCAGTGCCCAACCACCCTCTTGGTTAAAAACCTTTCTTCATAGTATCTAATCTAAACCTCCCCTGACACAGATTCATGCCACTCTTTTGGGTCCAGTGATACCATGTGAAATAAAGCTTGTACACTAGAAAAGAAAGCTTTTATACATACAAACTTCTAATTCACAGCCTAAGAAATAAAAATTGTCTTGATTGATACAGTTTAAAATTGGTAAATGGTGTTTTTTATTTTTATTATAATAGGAATTAAAAACCTACACAAAATTTTCTATAATTCTTCACCTCATGTTCCATTTGGTTCTGCTGATCTGTGGAAGGGAGACTGTGGCTTTGCACCAGCTGACCTTGCTCCTCCTCTTCTTTCTTTTTCTTAGCCTCCTCCAAACTGGTTTGCATTTGGATCTTCAGATAATCAGCTTCCAAAAGAGCTTTCTCTTCCTCAATTTTTTTAATCAAGGCCAGCTGCTCCTGTTTCTGTTTCTCTATTTCCTCATTCTATTGAAAAGAAAAATGAGGGGGAATCTCTAGAACTGAATGATGAAGAAACCAGACTGCTCACACACCACCACCACACACAAACCTTTGTTCCAAATTACAGAAGAAATTCTTTTGCTTGTGACAGGTATTTCCAAATTGCAACAGGCCTTTAAAAGTAGTTCCAAAGTTTACAGGAATAACTTTTTTTTACTGGCTCTATTTTTAACAATCCCTGAATCCATTTACTATTGCATTATTGCCTGTTCGCAAATTAATAAAATGGATAAAATCAGAATCCACTCAAGACACGTTATCACTTTCCAAAGACTGCAAAAGAAGTCCTTTTCTTAAACTTACTTGAGAAATCTAATTTGCATTTTACTGAGTTTTTCATCAGAGTTCAACATATTTAAACGTTAATTCAAGCTTTACAAAAGCTTCTGAAATAGCTAATGTATAACCACTTTGAGAGCAGTCCATAAATCTCTGAAGTAATCTGTTTATTTTTATTCTCTTTCCATGTACCTATCAGCTACAATTCACTTAGATCCACACTTAGTAACAGAATATGTGCTTTTAGAATGAAAGTAAAGAAAAATTTCAAAGTACTGGCAAAGATGAACTAGACAACAGCCTTTAATGACAGTCTGAATGGGGATGTCAGGAAAAGCAACCTGAGAAAAAGCTGGACCTGAGAACAGTTGATGTGGACACAGCAATATGTACACCTGGCCAGGTGCAAAGTGGGAGGAGATGAAGGTTAAAGAAAGTAGCCACACTTTCATAAAGGATCTGTTGCTTGGCGTTTTTTTCTAAAATACTACTATTTTGTCAAATTTTGTTTCCTTTATTTCTGAACTTAAACTCTACAATTCAAGGCTGCACTTAGACCCAAATTTCAACTTTTTTTTTTAACTGCTAAACCACCACATAAGAGCTGGTAGGTCTTCCGGGATACAACGAAAATTAAAATACAATGAAACACATACACAACACATACAATGAAATAATACACAAAGTTATTGTTTTCCAAATATAATAAATATAGCATTCCCAGAGACACAAAAAACCTTCTACATCTGCTTCCTAGATAACCGAAAAAAAAATTACTCAAGGTTTGTATGCTTTTCCTGTCACTCTAAACACAATTCCATTGACTTTCCTACTTTATTACACAGGCCTAATAAAGTTTTCAGAGTTGTGTATTGCTGACTATATCCTCCCTTTATAAAACAAAGGTATTCACGTACAACTGGGATTCTCATTTAACCATGGTTACATCCCTTGCCTACAGCACTTGTTAGATTTGAAGAAACTGGGTGTTTCTACTCTAACCTAAATTCCAGCTACACTTTCGTCATTTTTGAAAAGTATAAAAAATGTTACAGTAAAAGTTTAGATGTTAAGAGCACCTATAGCTGGTGTATAACCTGAAACATTTTAAAATCTTCTGTAAATCATTTTTTCACACCACAACTGAGATAGGAATAAATACAAACACACTTACCCACTTCTGTCTCTCCTCTTCTATTCTGATTTTAGCTGCCTCTTCCATTCTGATTTTAGCTGCTTGTTCTTGAGGATGGATTAGAATTGACTTTTCATCTGCAACTGTATTTTCCAACGTTTTCATAGGGTCTAAAATATACATGTTATTTAGCTGTAAGTGCAGCCAGAGCAAATCTTGGATCTTCTTTACATCTTGCTTTATAGTTTCCCAATATCTCTAAACAAAATTCATAAGCTGCTCTTGAAAAGATCTCTAGCCTACTACTCTGCCTGTCTCCATAAGCTGGAAAATCAGTTTTTTATATTATTTCAGTCTTAATTGACCCTTTATTACGTGTCTTTCTTGAATATGCAGTGATGTTCCAGCTTTAATGGGACTGAAAATTGCTTCTAACAGATTACTTGGGAGCCCAAGAGCAAGATCATCCTGAAGAATCAAAAGCCACACATAAACCTCTTGGAACAAAGAGGGTCTAAAACCAGCAGTCACTGGGCAAATGATGTAACATTTGGCTATTGCACAGAAAGCAAGTCTCAGTCTTGTAGCGTTAGCTTCAAAGAGCAGCACATTTTCCCCAAGGCATGTTTTCCCTTACTCTGCACTCTCCAACCCCCAGGCATTATGCTGGCATACCCATCTACATGATAGAACTAAATCACTTTATCTTGTTTAAAAAAACAAGCACCCTATGAAAGCAAAAAAACCCAAACAACCAAAACACATGCCACAACCTGATGACTTTAAAACTTCAGAAATCCCACTTAGCATACAAGATCACCAACTTCAGCACTAGCCTAACCAGAAGGGCACCAAGGACAGACACAGGAAGTAACCCCAAGATGATATCGCTATGGAACAAATTGCAATGTCTAATTGCTATAAACTCCAATTTTACAAAAAGGCTTTTCAGCATGGTGCCTAAAAGCAGAAAAAAACCTAATCAGCTTATGCTTGTTTTGGGCATTTACAGCTGTGAATCTCCAAAGAAGGTGGCTTTTCCAGTTCAACAGGTAGAGAACATCAATGCTGACTTCTGCATTGAGAATTCTATCTGGAGGCAAATCCCTGGAAGCAAACACCTATTAAAGAATAGCAACATCAACAGTGACAACAATTTGGGTGAGATTTCAAAGCTAGAAAGGTATTCTAGTCATCTGTTCTTTTCAAGATCTTAGTGGACAGGTTGGAGCAAAAACCTCTCCTATTTTTGGTTTCAACAAATCCACAATGCCTTGTGGGCACAGACAGGAAGGAAATTGTACTTTAATTCAACGTGACAAAACATTTAACATTGAAAGCTCATTAAACAGTTTTGTCATAGTCTCCCTGTACAAGTCTTTCTGCTCCTACGCAACAAACTTTGATGCAAGTATGTACTACGTACCTTTGGCTTCAGACACCGTGTTTGTATGCTGCTCATTGTTAAGTTCTAAATCATATAAAGGTCTCTCTTCACTAGCAATTGTGCCTGATTCGATAGTCTCAAATTCACTTTGACTTTCTTTCTCACTTTTTGATGTCCACTCCTCTTTTTGGCTTCTAATCTTGTTCAACAATTTCTTTAAGGCAAGTTTTGATCGAGGTTGGCAAGCTTTTCCTTCTTCATGCCCTATAAAGAATATATACTGTTAAGAGTTTTGGGTAATGAATAGCTTCATATCATAAAAAAAAAAAAAAAAACCAACTATTTTTTTATTGCTTACAAAGTTGGACAAATAGCTCAGGTATATTTTTAAAATCTTAGCAATATTTTCTCTTACCTGCAAGAGAGAAGCAGTAATTTGTCTCTGCAAGCTATTAAAGAAGGGCTAAGCTGGATGCAGTGTTTTATAGTCAAACTGTAGCATAAATATGCAGTACTATCCCCACACCTGCCCTCTGTGTTGTATCAGCACTGGCAACACAATGCACCACAGACCAAACACCAGACTGTGCCACCCAAGGGATGCAGAGGCGCTTGGCCAAGCAGCAAAGGTTACTAAGACACTTCTGGCTCACATCGCATGACCCTGGACATGCCACAAGCAAACAGGACACACTCATGCATCTGTTCCAGCCTACTCACAATATGAAGCAGCTCAACCACAAACCTGAACATAAAGGACACACAATAAGCAGACGAAGCTTTAACTTTGCTTTAACTTTGAAATATCTCAAACCAGAAAATATTCAAGTTCACACAGAAGCATCAGTCCATTATTTACACTAATTATATAGGAATAATTATGGCTACTAACAGTGTAGTTCTTACCACTGAAAATTATTCTCAGTATACTAATGAACTGAAGCATATCAGAAAAAGAAGTCACATTTTCATTTTTAAATTCATAATCATTAGGGTATTATCATCTACGCTAAACGTAAACCACATGATACTGAAATATTTTACACACATTAAGAAGTTTTACTACTTAAGGCATTTTAGTTATTACTAGAATTAATTTATTTGATATACTAGACTGATCTTTTCTAATATAAAATGAAAACGTTTAAGTTAAATATAAAGTTTAGAAGTTTTACTTTCTGGTTCATTAGGGACCTCCTCTTCCATCACACATTCTGATTCTTGCTGAGTATCACAAGGAAACTCTGGTTGAGTATCACAAGCAGATTCTTGCTCCAAAGAGATATCAAGATCATTATCTTGAGCTCTGTCAGAAGGGGCTGGCAAAGGTTGTGGCTCAAACTGCAAAATCAGGTCTCCTTTCATGTCTAATTAAATGAACATAACAAAATAAAATTACCATTTGGAATACCAAGCAAACAACACTGCAAGACTACACTCACACACAAATCCCCAGCGAATTCAAATATCAATAGGTTATTTCACAACAGATTTAATCCAACTTTTTTTTCCCACCAAAATAGAAGATTCAAAACTGTTTAGATCAATAGCCATCTATTCATTCAGAAGCTCCACAGCACTTTCCACTAGAATATGCTACGTTTTTCAAAATAAAAGTTGATGTGATGAAAGGCTCATCTTTACACCAAAAGCAGCTCACAGGAAAAACTACATGCAATCCCAGTAACTTCATCGAGGAAAAGACACACCCTAACCTGGCTGCTCACAAGGCTGCCACAGGAGAGTGATCCCATGGTCCAGGTGTGAAATCCCAGAACACTGCACAACAGGAATTCTCCCATGATCACCTTACTGACTGAGGGGCTTACTGCCTACAAGGGATGTAGAGCACAGGAGAAGATCACCTTGGAATTGTATGCTTGTTACATATACTTAGGGGAGGAACCCAAGGCAGGGAAAGAAAAGGATCAAGTTAGGGGCAGAACAAGAATGAGATAAAAATATTAAAATAGTGAGATAAAACGAGACAGTCAGTACACTTGTTTGGCCATGCATTGTGCCTGACAGTCTGTTCTGTCTTCTCACTAAATTCCACTGGTAGCTGTTTTCCAGTGTGAGGAACACTGTATTTTGTATGCATGTGTGCACATAGATATATAAGGGCCAGCAACTGGAATGAGGACTGAAAGTCACAGGTGCACCTATGTCTAAAGCACTGCCAACTGCAGAGGCCATAATGAGTGCATTTAGATGGGTATGAGTATCAGCATGGCTAGCAAATCACAAGACAGACTAGCCAGCAAGAATGGTAAGAGGCTCAGGAGTTATGCGTCAGGCACCACAGACGCCAGGGAATCTACAAGTTGCCTAGTGGAGGCATCAGGAGATCCAAACATTCAAGCCAGCTACAGAGGAGATGAAGGGATCCTAAGAAACTTGCCAGCACACGTGTGCATCTCCAAGACTACAAGAGGATCCAGGGTCAGCTACTGGGCAGACTGAGTATATAAGGTCAGTTACCACAGGAATCCATTGCCTGTGCATGTCTGTGTGTACGCTCACGTGCCCAGCTGGGTCTGCGTAGCAACAGCTGGAGTGGAGCAGCAGATCTTGGGGGTTCACATGCCCAGGAGCCAGCAACTGGGAAGACTAAGGATTAAGGGCCAGCTGCCAGGTAAGAGTGAGTGTCTAAAGCTATTCATCAAGTGATCCATAGCACATATTTGAGCACATGCACATTTGAGTGCATACATGAGTATGAGAGGTAACTGTAAGGCTCCAGGCTCCAGGATGAATCACTGGGTAGACTGGCTAAGACTTATGGAGGATCTGTAGTATAGCAGACAGAGAGCTGGGATACAGGGGACAACTACTGGATAGACTGAGTGTCTAAGACCAACTGCTGGAGGGATTCATACAATATGTACAGACATATATCCCACTAATAGGCCTTCACCTTGATCAGGCAGAGCAGTAAACAGAAGGAGGCCACTTGTGCTGTTTGTACTCAATGTGAGTGCTGTGTTTTCCCTGCTGGCCTGCATGGCCCTCTGTGTGTGTGTGCCCTGGAAGGCTGTTTGTGTGTGTGCCTGCTGTGAATACACACACGGCCTTGCTACCGGCTAGACCTGGGCAGAGGCAGCTGCAGCATCCTCTCATCTACTGGGTACCAGATTCAGCAACCTCCAACAAAGAACTTACTCCAGTCTTCACTGCACATTTCTTCAAATGCAGACTCCAGTTCTCTCTGCCTTTCTGCCTTTATTCCCATGCGTTTGTATAGTGGCACTGAAAGCTGAGGTGGCATCTGTGCGACAACCTGTCTCCTGCGCATCCGATCCTGAGCTTGCATTTGCTCCAGTTCTTCCAGGAGCCTTTTCCTGTCCTTCAAGTGTAAAGAACGGATAACATAAACCTTCAGTGTTCACATTCAGACAGCCACACACCAGGACTGATACAAAATGTTTCCATTTGGTTACCATGATGTTTGTTTAATCTTTAACGTTCAAAGTTAATCTCATTCTAGGGAGAAAGTGCTTCCTCAGGAGAAAGCTGTATCAGACCTTTAGACACAGGAGTCATCAATACTACCTAGAAGATCTGATGTTAAATAAAGGATCAGACTCAACACCTGTAGGCCAACTTTCCTTAAGAAAATTAAATCTTCTGTTTTATACGGTAAATGAGTACTTCTTTTGGCAAGCGACTTTTGTTAGTATATAATTCAGCAATTGCTACTCTTTAAGATGTAAACTAAATACTCTTTGGCACACTGAGTATATGTGAGAGCTATCTAAAAAAAAAAGTTTGTTGTTTTTTTTTTCTGTTAACTTCAGGAGCACCAGTAATATTTCCAGAAATCACCATTTTAGTTTGGTTACTCATTCAGGGTCAATCATATCTCAGCTGATAAAAAGGAAGCTTTTGCTTTTTCTGGCCACCAAAAAATATTTGTGAACATGTAACAGACAATAAAAATTTTTCGAGTGTAGCTCTCAGCACAAAGACTTTTCTCAGTAGTTCAGTTTTTACTTCTTAAAGGAAACAATTTCAACATTTCCAGACTTGCACACGAACAGAATGTCAGTCTTTAAGTAAAAACTTGGAAAAGTTTTCAAAAAAATAAAAAACCCTGTTACCTTCTCAGCAATAATTTTTTCCCCGAAGTACAGAATAACCAACTCCAACTAAAGCTAATGTGGAAAAGTAAAACTCATAACCTATTAAAGAAGTTTTGCTTGACTATTACGTATTTGCTAACAGTTGGTCAAACATTCATATAACAAAAATTAGAGGATGTTCTTTCATTTTCACTTCTTCCAGATGCCAAAATAAGCAAACAGATTTTGACTTTTTTTTTCAAAGACATTCTGCAAACTTCATTTAGTCCATCAATTTCTCTCCTGTAAATGTAATTCCTTTATTAATCACCTACCTACAACTTACTTAACAGTGGTCGTTCTGACATTAAAAACAGGCATAACTACTTTGCCTACCTTGGCCAATTGGATCTTCTTCAAGGCATAACTTCCTCTAACATGTGCCTTTTCAAGCTGCTTTCTTCTCTCCCTCTCTGCCTCCCTCTGTAGTTCCTCCAAACGTCTCCCTTCTTCTTCAGCAGCTAAATGAGCATCTGGCTGGCAGTCAATCAATAGTTTAGTCCACTAGGTTCTTTGATTGTTTAAAGCATATGTAACAATAAATAAATGAATAATTCTGCAGCAAAAACACTTTAAAAATGACATACAATGCCATATGAACATCCTTGAATGTTTATGTTGCAAGCAGGACCAAGATCATTTTTTACCTTTGGAAAAAATGCGTATTTACTTATTTCATTAGTTTAGGCGTCAGAGTTTTCCAGTTTCAAGCTGTACCAGGGATAACCATTTATATGATTTATTTGTTATAGCAGAGTGGTTATTTTTCCTACAATATATGGTAAAGTGAGTAATATGGTCAACATCACAGATTGAGTACTTCCATCCTCATGGTTTTGCTTTAAACAAGGGGAAAAAAAACCTTGAAATATTTCGAATCTCATTTCAGAAACCAGAAACAATCTGCAATTTTCAAAGGAGAAAAATCTTACTAACGTGAAAATAGAAAAATACTTAGGAAAAAAAAAAATCATTCCAAATAACCACGGTGAATACAAGGCAAGTCTGGGAGTACATTGCTAAAAAGAGGGAAAGTTGCAGGGCAACTGCAGCTATCAATTCAGCATAAGCCATAAGTCTTCCAGTTTGGGTGTTTGAATGTGATACCACTCTTGTGATCTCACTTTCTTATAAAGGCCTGTTCACAAGGGACTGCCAAGTGTGATCTCCCAAGTGACTGAGCACGTAACAGGCTTTACAAGTCGGCCCGAGATTCTCTTTAGTAAGTAGTGTAACAGCTGCTTTATACAAGTTCATACCTTTAAACAGGTTCTAGAAAACCCAACAGCTGATATCTAGACACTGTATGCAATGTAAAGAAACACATATGTAAGCCTGTAGCACAAACACTTGGGGTTAATTACCTGCTCTCCTTCCACTTCTCTGTCCACCAAAGCTTCAGAAATATGGTAACGTGTAACAGAAAAGTTGCCGGCACCAGAGGGCTTCATCGCAACAATCTTTTTCACTTCAAAACTCTAGGAAGAAAAGTACAGCTACAGCTGTATCATGGAACATTATCTCCAGCAAAGCAACTAAATAGAAGTGAACTGTAAAGCTAAATTATTATTAAAAGAAACCCACCCCACCAAATTTTGTTCTGAAAATATTGTTTAAAACCTTATATACATGTAATAATTAATAAACCACATCAGCACAAGGCAGATCTAGAGGGCTTTAATAACTGAGAGCATCTAATAGTCTTAGGGAAATGCCCGAACAGAAATTGATGCTCATCAGTGTCATGTTTCAAAAGCACTAATTTAAAAGCACTGGAGTTTAATGCACTAATACAAATCCCACTTACAACAGCTGTCACACTCACCTCAGCGCAGGGCAACCACAGACCCACAATATAATTATACCCAACAGTAAAGCAACACTCGTCAAGTACAGACTTGCTTCGGGAAACTCAGAGCTATTATGTCCAATTTATTAGTTGACCACAGAAAAGAGCATTTTGTGTAACTTCACTGAAAAATGTCTATTCATAGAACGCTAAGTTGCTGGGTTTTTAAAAAAGTTTTGGATACACTAACACATTTCAACTCTTTTCTGGAAGTTTGAGCAATGAGCCATCAGACCCCGTCCCTCTTCCTTGGCTTAGCCTCACGTTCTCAGTAACAAAGTAGCCAGGTTAGGTAACTCAGTATCCTATAGGACCTCCGTTTAACATCTCCTCCATTTCTTTTCTCTCAACTTCCTCTTCCCTTGACTTTCTCCTAAAAAGGGATTCTTACCCACATTAACTAAACCAGCAAGATTCACAGCTTGAGTGGTCTAAAACTAACCTGACCATAAAGAAATGCGCACGCACAAAGAGCAGCATTAAGTCTCAGGAATATCTTAAACTGACCTCTGCATAAGGAGAGGCATACAAAATTTCAGTATTGGCTTTCACTATTTTATGAAGACTGTAGAAAGTTAAGTCTTTAAATGAAAATCAAAGAATCATAGAATCATTTATGTTGGAAAAAACCTTCATCAAGTCCAGCCATTAACTCAGCACTGCCAAGTCCACCGCCAAACCATGTTCCTGAGTGCCACAACTCACATCTTTTAGCTATCTCCAGGAATGGTGACTCCACCACTTCCCCAAGCAGCCTGTTTCAGTGCTTGACAAGCCAGTGCAGAAATTTTTCCTAATATCCAGTCTAAACCTCCCTTGGTGCAACTTGAGGCTATTTCCTCTTGTCCTGTTACCTGGGCGAGGAGACCAACCCTCACCTGGTTACAACCTCCTTTCAGGCAGTTGCAGAGAGCAATAAGGTCTCCCCTGAGCCTCCTTTTCTCCGGGCTAAACACCTCCAGCTCCCTCAGCCACTCCTCATCAGACCTGTGCTCCAGACCCTTCCCCAGCTCCGCTGCCCTTCTCTGGACATGCTCAGCACCTCCATGTCTTTCTTGTCGTAAGGTGCCCAGAACTGGTAAAACTATTTTTAGCCTTCCCAACAGAACTCCAGTAACTTATTTTATGGTACTTAAACAAATGCATGTTATTCTAGTAGGTAAAAAAATAAACTGCTAAATTTCTTAATCAATAAAAATTATACTAATTGTAACAGATCAACATTAACCAAAACACTTGCAGATACTGATTATTGCTACGAAAACAGACAAGTCCCAGGCCTAAACCTCATTAGCCAGATTACCAGTGCTTGCCCTGTACTGGCTTACTTTCAAAATGTACAATTAAACATCTCTTCTGAATTATTTAAAAAAACATTAATATTAACAAACCGATAACAAATAATTATTAGTTACATGTAATCAGTCAAACCTCCAGAATTTTATTCAAAAGCTGGGAAGATGTGAGAATTATGCTGGAGGCTGCAATCTTCCAGTTGATGTCAAAAGCAATTTAGGTTGAAGAAAACCACCATACTTCCATCATGGTTTTGTAACTCCTCCTTCCTTTTTTCTTTCCCTTCCTTCAAAAAGCAAATAATTCTATACTAAAATCTGGCAAAACTGGAGCAGCAAATTATCACGAAATGGGACAAAAAACCCAACAAAACCCCCATGACTCCAACTCTACAAATACTATGAATACTAAAGCAGAGTATAGTAACACTTTTAAGGTTTTATTTTCATTACATAAAAATCTAATAGATCATATAAGAAAAAGTTTACAAGAACGATGCAACACTTTCCAATAAAATGGTGTTTACAGTTTAACTCCAGTTGAGTAACTTTTCATTTGGTCTAGCTAAACATGGCCCCAATTCCTAAAATCCATACTTCTGAGAACCAAAATGGGTTACGACATTATAGCAAAAATATTTCTTTTCTAACTCGGTGTAATAGGTTGAACCTGAGTTGATTGACGAGCTTTTGGGCCAATCGCGCTTTTGCAATTTTTCATATAAAAAGCGCGTGCAAGCGTGGGAGATTTCTCTTTGTTTCTTGCCTCAAGGGCCGAGGGGTGGCCGAAGGCAAAAGGCCCCAGGCCTGGGCCGGGGCCCAGGTCCGGCCGGGCCCCCCTCGACCCCCTAAGCGCGGCGGCGGCGCGGGGCCGGCCCTCCGTCCCAGGGAGAGCTGTTCCCGCTCTGCAGGCAGCGTGTGACCCAGGCCGCCAGCGCCTCGCACGGATCCGGCGGAGCCCGGGAGGCACACTTGCATCCAGCACAGCTCTCGTCAAAGCCGAAGAACCACCACACACCGCAGCCGACAAAGACACCTCTTCTTTCAAGTCAGCGAGGAAGGAAGAGAAAAGCAAAGTCACATGGGACGAAGCTGAACATGGCGACCCCAAGGTCAGACACAGAAGGGAAGAGGTGAGACCACGTGGGAAGGCAGCTAGATGGCGACGGGAGAAGAGGGCTGTCGCGCTTTTTTGGCGCGGAGCTTAAAAATGCTTCTTGCAAAGCC
>VZTD01000547.1:399095-426015 GCA_013397725.1 Rhagologus leucostigma
CTCTTAAAGTGCAACTCTGACCAAAAATCCCATGTTGTTGTTTTGTTTTCACTTGTAAAAGGTTTGCAGTAAAGAAGGAGGCATTGGGAAAGAAAGGCATTTAAAGGTTTGCTTTGATTTCTTATTATTTTCTTTTTTTCCACTTTTCATTCTGTTAGTAATAAACTTTTCTGTATATTGCAACTGTTTAAGTGTGGACCTTGTTTTGCCCCAAAGTTTCTTTACATTTTCCTCAATAAATCCATATTCCCCTTATGCATTTAATTTGATTTCATGTGTTTGGCATTTAAACCAGCGTCAAACCACGACACTGGGTAAAGTAACAATAATAGAAGTATCTTTAGAGAATGTTTCTTATATTCTAACTAACCATGCAATCAACAACAGTGCCCTAAACCCTTTTTGTGAAAGTATAGTAAATTGTTATTGCAACAGAGCATCAGATTATGATTATAGTTGTATTTAATAAGCTCCTTATGCAAACTGTTTAAAAAAAACCAAGCAATTTAAAATAAGCAGACTTATTCAGATGACCCTGTAATTTGCTGTTATTCACAGTATTTAAAGTTTAACAATTTAAATTCAGTGCCTTTTGAGTAACACATTAGCAAGACAAAGCCCCAGATTTACCTTCCCCTGAACTGACAGTCAGTATTTTTTGTTTTCTCTCTCTTGAAGCAGAAACAGGAATAAAATCTCTCAATCTTTCAATTACTTAGCATTTTCCCCCATGAAGTACATGGCACCCAATAACTCTTTTAAGAAAATAACTTTATTCTTCACCCTGTGCCCTCCCAGCCATAGGTCTACAACAAAAGGATTAAAATCTATACAGGTATGAAAACTAGGAAAAAGGCTTAAAGTCAGCTAGTCTTTACATAGAACAAACTGACACGCTGTGCTATATTGAAACAGAGCAATCTCTTTCCTCAACAAAAACTCAAGATGTCTGCAAAATTACTGATTCAATTTGCCATTTTCACAACATGAACTTCATAACAGAAACAAAACCCACACACTGTAGCATCTGTAGAAAATCCAGATGTTTGCAAACTCTGCTAAAACCAGTTACAAATCACATTTGTTGAAAAGGCGAGTAAAGGACATTTGCTAATGAGTGGAAATGCATTAATTTTTGGAAAGGAACAATACTTAAATAGAGCACTGACCCAGACATGTCATCCAATACAACTGTATATGCAATTCTGGTTTCACCAGAACCTGGACAAACTTAGAAACAAAGCCTTCTTGCTTCCCCTGGTGACAAAATACTAAAGAACGAGGAGAAAATTCTGTGTTTATAAAATGGAAGGGGAGATGCATTACTGATGTTGCTAGATGCAAGTTTAAATAAAAGTATTAAATATTAAGTACTGTGTCATTTTACTTGTTATGGAGGTTAACTGCAGTGACTATCTGTGGGGTGGGGTTAAATAAAATACGACATAAGACACATTCTAAACGGCAAAAGTTACTACAAAGCAAAGCCACAGCATCTCATACTTTTCCAAAAATGCCAAATTGAGCAACAGAGGCACCTGAAACCCAGGAAATAAAAGAGTCCAAGTTTGGACTGATACAGATGTCACCTGCTCCACACCAGACACACCAGGAACACACCATGTAGAACAACACAGAGGGAAACAGCAGCATGAAAGGGTGTGTGAATTTACCGGAACTGTACCAGACAGGAGCTTATTCCAGATGTACTGAATTTCACTTCTACATATATTTCACCAGAAATAACCCTAAACTTTACCACTCCCTTACAACACTTGTTTTAATCTTCACTCATATCCAGCTTACACAAGATGAAAACCTTTGGGCTGCAGCGAGGAGATCTAGAGAGAAACTTGTACTAACGGAAGCACATACTCCTAATCATTCTCCGAGGGTCAAACCTTACTCAGTTTTTCCAGTTACAAAACAAAACCCCTATCATCCTGCACTCTAACCTGTACATAATGTGCTGGGATGTAGCTGGGAAAAGTTCTGAAAGCTTCACTAGCTCTGAGAGAGCCTAGTATACCTCAATCCTTTCTTTTCTTGTCAGTAGTTTGAATATCCCTGAACCCAAAGGTCTAAAAGTGCACACCACCACATGAGGCAACTTAAACTCTGCATTCATGAAGTTCTATTAGTTAACTCCAAAGTAAAAATGCATGTAATGTTCTTTCTGCAGTTCAGATCTGCAATCTTACAGGAAATTCTACACATATGCACCAGCTCTATTAAATCAAAGCTGCAAGAACGGAGTACAAAGCCACACCTAAAAAGGCTGCAGCCTTCCCAATAGCCTTGGGTGATGGTTTCCTATCAAAATTAAAGAGCTTACCCTTTATTCAGTATTCCCTACAAGAAAAAGAAATTGGAGATAGAAAAAACCCCCAACAAAGCTGCCCCTCAGCTAAAAAGACAGAATTGTCTTTATTACAGAACTAAACAAAATGCTACTAACTGCATCAGTATGACAGAAGGCTGAGGAGGCATGCAATGTACATGCTGAGAGAGATAATTTTAAAGTTTCATACCACTAAGGCTACTGGATGAAAATGAGATATGATAAAAGTTTAAAATGACACATTAACTACAAAAATAAGAGTCCAATGGCAAGAAATAAAATTCAAACATAACAAGAGATCAACAAAGTACCAAAGCTTACTAGCAAGAAACCTGCTAATATATAATTAATTTGTTCTCTTGGTTTTTGCTGAACCAGTCTCCTTATAGTATGCAAATACCAACTCTGGATGTCCTGTTGTGAGGAGTCAGACCAACAAATATAAATGGTACCCCTGAAACTGTGATCATTGTTGCATCAGGGATACATACCTCAAAAGGACGTGGTGGAGGAGGTGGCAGGCTTGCAACTTTGGCTGCTCTTTGTCTTTCCACTTCCAGAGCACGTTTACGTGCATCTGTTCGTCTTGAGGGACAAAAACGAAACAAACCACAAAAGAGAAGATAGAAGGAAAATTATTTAAGCAACAGTGACAGAACAGTGCAAAATAAAAGGTAAACCTAAAATCAGATTCCTAAGTACCTGCATTGAACACTCAGGCTGTAGGGATGGAGAAGCATACTGAAAAGACAACAGAACTTAGGCTGGAAGGCAGCATTAAAAATTACTTTCTTCAAGTCATGCAAAAATGTTAATACACACAAGCATCCCAAAAGCAATGTAAAATCTCTGCTTTTGACATAAGTTTCCAGAAAGCATCATGCACTTCAACATACTTTAACTGCTTGAGTGTAGACATACTTAACTATTCAATTAACAGGTCTCAGCTCTACTCAAGCACAACTATGCCCAAAAGGACACAGACCATTTTTTATGCGAGCTCAAGTTTGGTCCAGTCTGCTTCATAAAAAAAAAAAAAACCTAAGAAGGAAGACCATGACAAATGCACTAAGTCCTTTTTCAAGTGGGTAACTCTCCATCAGGAACTGGCCTGACAACATTTCATTTCATATGTCACTGAACTCCTGGAGAGTCTGTAAAGCCAGCTTGAATATTTGACATTTTTGTCTTGGTTTTAAAGCTACAGTTTTTATCAAAAGCCACAAGCTTTGTCCATGAGCATTAATTCTCTAACCCATAAAATTTCAAGATTGAAAAAGCTCCAAGCAAGAAGCATCAAAATTTTTGCCTTTCACCTTATGACACTGTAAAATGCATTCTTAATAAAACTAAATAACTATTGCATACCTGGCTTGCTCACGAAGTAATTTCTCTTTTTGCTGCTTCTGCTCTATCAGAGCTTTTCTGTGTCTCGTCTCTGCTCTTTGTTTCCTTTCCTCTGCTTGCTTTGCCAGAGCTTCTAAGTCAGGTTCCTTAACATTAAAATATTGTAATCACTTAATACAGAATTTTACTCCCATCTCATAGTATCAATACGATATTTCAAATTACATACTGCTGGTGAGAAGCACAAGCTCAAAACTACCTTCTACTGTATCAGGGTAAAAATACTCTAATAACTTTTCCTTCTCCGCCATCTTTATTTTCTTCTTCTCTGCCAACAACAGCAGTGAACCTGCCACATTTCTCTGCCAATTTAACCAAATATTGATGTAGAAATCTTAGCTTCTTCTGCATCAGTTTGAAGAAAAGGAGAATTTAAACATAGTTATATATTCAGCCTGTAGCAAATGCAGACTAAACTATGTAGAAAAAGTGTGTTACTACCCTTCAGTCATTAACTGCAACAATCATGTATCAACAGAAACATTTATGATTAGTCTCTGTTCCTGTAACACTGGTTCCACAGTTTTTTGCTAACTCACCCATCCTAGCATTGGAACGGACTTTATAAAGAAGTAGATCAAAAGACACTGATATATGGAAAAGCATAATGCTATTTTACTTGGGTTTAAAGATCCTGACTAATTCAGGAAGCAAGCTACTCTGCAAAATCCATGTAAGAAATCCATGGCACCACTGGCTGGTTTCTATAAACCTGATTCAGAGTCAGACCTATAGAAAAATTCTACCCAGCAATCTCAATGATCTCTCAAACAGAGCCTATACAAGTCACAGAATTTTAAAGAAAGTGAAACCAGTTTATAGGTGCAGAATTAAAAAGTGACACCCATTTGCAGTCCAGCCAAAGGCCTCCGAAGCCCTTACCAAGGCTTTCCATGTCACTGGAGCACTGAAGGGAAAAAAAATGTTAAGTGTATTTTCTTAACTATAGAAAAGATCCATGGTAGAGAAAAAAATTACTGTATTACCGGCGTAATTGAGATAATGAGTCACTATGTGCAATTTAGTCAAGTACAAACATACATGATCACACGTATACAATCCAACACAAACAAAGTAACTTTAAAGTCTGCCCAGCAAAAGCCTTAGTAGATAGGCCCATAGACTATCCTGTGGGAAGATACCTGCAAAAAAGTACATAGCCACTTCTAAAAAGTTTCTATTCTAAAAAAGTTGTCTATTTAGGTATCAGGACTCCAAAATCAGTAATGTCAAAGGAAAAATCAAACAAACAGCAATTTTGGTATTTCTAAAACATCAAAAATTTCTCTGACAATATATGCTGGTATTGGCTGGGATAGAGTTAATTTTCTTCCCAGTGGCTGGTATGAGGCTGTGCTTTGGATTTGTGCTGAACACAGGGTTGATAACATAGAAATGTTTTCGTTGTTGCTGAGCAGGGCTTACACAGAGCCAAGGCCTTTTCTGCTTTTTGTGCTGCCACGCCGGCGAGGAAGTTGGGGGTGGCTGGGAGGAGACACAGCCAGCACAGGTGACCCCAACTGCCCAAAGGGATATTCCAGATCATCTGATAGCATGCTCAGTACATAAAGTGGGAGAAAGAAAGAGGAAGGGGGTGATGTCTGGAGAGATGGTGTTTGTCTTCGCAAGTAACCATTACACATGATGGGTCCCTGCTGTTCTGGAGATGGCTGAACACCTGCCTGCTCATGGGAAGCTGTGATTTAATTCCTTGTTTTGCTTTGCTCTGTGTGTGTGCCTTTTGCTTTCCCTATTAAACTGTATCTCAACCCATGAATTTTCTGGCTTTTACCCTTCTGATTTTCTCCCTGATCCCACTGGTGAGGGAGTGAGCAAGCAGCTGCCTGGTGCTTGGCTGCTGGCTGGGGTGAAACCATGACACAATAATATTAAGCTCACTTACATTCTCCTTGGCCTGTCGGTGACCCTCCCCAATCGCTCTTAAGCTTGATAAATACAGTTCTTCCAGGGCTTTCATCTTCTCATCCTGTGCCTTCTGCCACTCAGCTCTCAGTGCCTCCTCTAACAGACGCAGTTGTTCTTCTCTCCTCTGCTTTACCTTCTGCCTTATCTGGGAGGAGATATACTTCTGCTGCTCTCTGACCTGTAGAAATAGAATTCATGTTTTGTCAGCAATTCAAGAAAAGAACATACTTTTTGCAGCAAGACTTCCCACAACATAGTCTACCCTCCTTCCATCTTTCTATTTCATCTACTATTCCATTCACAATCTGTCCAGAAAATATTTTCAAGTTGCTGTTACCTTTTTCCAAAATTAATATATAAAATAATGAATTTAATCTCAATTAAATGCTTCAGTTAAAGTCCAAAAAGTGACATACAAGTGACAAACTGCAAAAACTGCTTGGAATAGCCTTCCCTCCATAAATACAACACAATAATTTATGAAAGACTCCTATTACAATTCAACATGGTTTAAAAAAAATCAACCACTATATTGAGAACTTAGTAAACGTACTTTATTATTTTCCACTTTGTATTTTAGGAATTTTTTTTTCACAGAGAGGGTTGTCAAGCACTGGAACAAGCTGCCAAGGCAAGTGGTTGAGTCACCACCCTTTGAACAGTTCAAAAGATGTGTAGATGTGGCACTTAGGGACATGATTTAGTGGTGGACTTGGCAGTGCTGGATTAATAGTTGGACCTCACAATCTCAAGGGTCTTTTCCAACTTAAAAAATTCCACCATTCAACAATACTACTACCTTGAAATTTAGCTTACAGGAAATAATCTTTTCAGTTACTTTCCTTAAATTATTTGTTACATCATCAAATGAAATACAACACATGGAAAAATACAGGCATACCTGCTGTAGCCTTAGTTTTCTTCTTCGTTCATATTCTTCTTTCAGAAACATGGCTTCTTCATTAGGACTAAGCCTCAATTTCCCAGCTGCTGCAAGTTTTCTCTTCATCTTTGGATATGTTGAATAATCAACTTCTTTGAGAACAATGCAAAGAAAAAGAGAAATTGCGCATAAATGACACTGGCAAAACAGCTATAAAAACAGGATACTGCCATACTGTTGTCAAATCTATCACGGTATCTGCATGTGAGAGCTACAGCTGTTCACAGCTGTCCCAACTGGAGGCTGGACTTGATGGTCTCAGAAGTCTTTTCCAACCTTAACGACTCTAACTGTAATCAACAGCATTGGCTCTTTATCACAATCACAAACAGAAATGCTTTTGAACTACTTTGAGCTATGTACCAAACTCTGCAGCAGTATCACATTCACAGTCTACTCTGTGGACCAGCCACGAACATTTGCAAAGTGAAGAGTGAACACCATTCCACTCCTGGGAGATTTAAAAACAAACCCACAGACTACTGAAAAGCACACCCCACAGTAAAGTAGGCTGGTCACTCAGGTGATTTGCACTGAAATACTCTCATAACTGTTGTAGAGAAGACGTAAGATACAACAGCAAATTTGTTAATGTTTCTGGCTGCACTCCAAGGTGTTCTGCCTTACAGGCTCTGAAACTCTAGCAACAGCCTGCGTGCCAAGCATTTCACTGGAAAGCTGGAACTGCTCACTAACGATTTTTTATTCAAGTTTTCTTAAGAAGACAAATTTCAAATTATGTTTCCCTTGAGATTTTACTGTGAAACAAGAATCTTCTGGTTCTACAGACCGCATCTCATTTTCCTTGTAATTATGACTGTCATATGCACAAAAAAAAAAAGACTTCTTCCATCTGATATGTAGCATAGTCTAAAATTCCCCTCCCCCCCATATTCTTACTGGATCTTTAAATATTTATAACCCTGGAAATATTGGCGCGAAACAAGCAAGCAGAGACTTTCAAAAGCCACTGTTCAATTCTAAAAAAACTAGTGAGCAATTCATATGGCACTAACAATTTAACCAACATGTCACACCTGGAAACATTTATTTTCAGCATCATATATACTGATCTTGGTATACTTAGAGATAGACACAGTATCATAGATAAAATAGCAAGACTGTAAAGAAATCAGGTGAGGTGTAAAGCCGAAGATCCGTAAGATAGTTTTGGTACAGGGTTATTAAAGCAATGAATCCCAAGCTCTTTACAGCATAAAGAGAGACAGTAGCATCCTGGTTCCTGCCAGCCCTCGCTTAGTCACCCGATGAAGCACAGAAGGTTATCTTATCACGGCACAAAATTAAGTAGCAAATTACTACATTCCCCCTCTCATACACACACTTATAAAGAGGAAAAACGTAGAGGATGACCAATGCAAAGCCTAGATCTAAAGGATAAGGGCCGAGGCAGAGACTGCAAACGCCGCGCTTGCCCGGGCTCAGCCGCAGCACAACGCGGGTGGTGCGGGGCGCCGAGGGCCCCGGGTCCGCCCGAGCGGCTCTCGCCAGTCACCGGGAGCCCCCGCCGGGGCCGCACCTGGATCCGCGGAGCTGAGGGGAGACAGCGCGGAGGGAAGAGAAAGTAAAACAGCGGGGGAAGGGAAAGGGGAGAAGGGAAGGGGAGAAGCGAGCAGAGCTGCCCCACACGCACCCGCCGCCGCCGCCTGGGCCCTCCCGGTCGCCGTGGCGCCAACGGCCGCCGCCCCCGCCACGTGACCCCGCGCCCCCCACGAGCCGCCATTAGCGCATGCGCCCCCGCCCGCCCTGGCTGTCCGAGCCCCGCCCCCACCCCGCGGTGGCCAATGGGGGCTCGGAACGGCGGCGGGGGGCGCGCGCGCCCAATGTAAAACGGGCGCTGTGGGCGAGGAAGGCGCCTGCCCCGCAAGGCGCCCTCGCCGGTCCTCCTGTGCCCGGTCAGCCCCTTCCCGATGACCGATCTAAGTGCGGACAGTGCCTTGCTCGCCTAACGCGGCAATCTCGGTGCGCACGTGACGGGGTTCGTCACCACGGCTACGTCACAGCACTGCACCGGTAGCCCGCAGTCAGAGTTTCCAAGTGCTCGCGTGAGAGGGGCACTGGTCAAGCTTGAAGTGCTGAGGGAGCGGAATAAAACTGAATGCTGCTAGTTCTGCCTCACTTCTATGCAGCTCCCCTGTTCAGCGCTCTCTTTGGTTGCACTGTGTCAGTAGAAGGAGTATCACAGAATCATAAAACGGTTTGGCTTGGAGGGGGACCTCGAAGATCATTCAGTTCCAACCCCATTCAGGCTATGGCAGTGCCCCTGTACTTGTAGTGCTGCTCTGCCTATCTTCTAGGCTTGCACATGGCTTCTACAATGGGCAGATACGTGTTGCTACCTCAATCTTGTAGCTAGGTCTTTCCTTTATAAACCTAATTAACATCTCTTCCTTGTAAGTCTGACGCAATGCTTGCTTCTTTGCTGGTAGCATGTAGTGACAGGACAAGGGGCGAAATGGATTTAAACTAAAAGAGAATAGGTTTAGATTAGATATTAGGAGGAAGTTCTTTACTGTGAGGGCATGAGACACTGGCACAGGTTGCCCAGAGAAGCTGTGGCTGCCCCATCCCTGGAAGCTGGATCCCCCAAGACCAGGTTGAGTGGGGTTTTAAGGAACCTGGTCTAGTGGCCCTACCCATTGCAGGGGGGTTGAAACCAGATGATCTTTAAGGTCCCATGCAGTCCAAACCATTCTATGAATTTATGATTCTTCCCCACGCTTAACCTTTCTTTCTAAAAGGGACCATTTATCATATGTGTAAGATTTGCAGCAGTTGGGATTCGAAAGTGGAGTCATCAGATATCCTTGATTTATGAGGAATGTAAATGTTATTTATATTGAGGGAAACAATTCCGCCACACAGAACTGAATTACAGATGAGGCAAGACAGGCTGTGTTAGACTGTTTCTTTGCACGGAGCACGTTCCAAGGGTCTGAGCTGCTGCTACAAAAATGGAAGAAATGTTTGTGACTTAAAACAGACCAGGCACAAATGAGATAATCAATTGTCTTGTGCTGAAACTTGAGTGCAAAATATAGCTACTTTTTTGGCAGTTTCTTACAGAAAAATGAAAAAAACATTTTATACTAGAACCTAACTGTCATAGTAACCCACTATACTGTGCCCTCCAGGACTGAAACCAGGAGGGCTGAGATTACTCGGTAGAACTTAGTGGTTTGGTGCATGCCGATGCATGGCTGCACAGGAAATAGACTAAAAAATATAGAACTGCAAAAGAAAAGACATCAGCACAAGGAGAAGTGGTAACAGCAGTTTTATGTGCTTTCTTCCCTGCCTTCTGCATTTCACTGCTAAACTGCCTTCTTGTTCACAGACTTTTGCTTTCTGACAAGTGCCTGTAACTTGCTGCAAACTGCTGACTGTAATAGCTGGTACCAAGTTAATACCTGATTGTACATTAGACACACAGTTGTTTCACAGTATGCATACTAAATAAATTAGACTTAAGAAGTGCACTTCCAAATGTGTTTTCCAGTCTCCTTATCGGATTTTTTGTCCTTCAGCATTTTCATTATGGCAGTGCTCTCCTCAATAACATCACTTGTAAATAGCTTTATCCTGCAGGTCAACAGGTAATAAAAAAATCAAGATAGTCTATTAAGAGAGTAATTGAGATTATGGATTTTAGAATCCTCTACTTATAAAATGTGAAAGAGGTCAAATATATGCTCCTCAGTTATACTGTTGGATAAAAGGGATATTATGAAACCTACATATGCTGGGCAAGAATTTTGTTTCAAGGGTGTTTTCTGTCACTGTCTTGCAGAATTATTTCTGCTACTGCTTAATTTACATACATATACGGAAAACCAGGGTTTTTAATACTGTAATGTTTTCTACTTTTTACTACACACATTTGAATTACGGTATTACAGACCTGCATTAATTCCTTCCCCCTGTGAAGTAGATGGCGTTCCTTTTATGAAAGGTGAATAGTGATGCAGCAGTAACGGTGCATTTAGTCAGGAATATATAAAACTGGAGGTGTTGGCTCCCCTGAGCTTCAATTACTGGTCACATTTCTCCTGGGGAAAACGAATTACACTTGCAGGAGTTATCTACAAAGTCCCAAGATAGCCAGTGGAAAATATGAATTTCTTTTCAGGAACAGAATGCTTTTCATACATAAAAAATGTCTCAGAGTGAATCTACGTGAAAACACAGATTTGAAAGAAATCATTTTAATTTCATGCGTTTGAAGTTGAAGAGGGGTTGTATGACTGTGAAGGCTGCTGATGAGTTGGCCTGCAGTGCACGGTCAGGAGCTCAAATCACAGTACAGGCCTTGTGCTGTTCCAGAAAATGTCTTTTGAGAGTACTGTTTGTACTTCCCTATCACAGAGGATGTTTATTCCATCAGCAGATGAACCATTGCAAGAGGTTTTGGCACAGGCATGTTGCCTCGGTGTGCTCTGTGGGGCTGTTTGGTCTGGATATGAGATTCGTGAGGCTGGAGTTGACTTAGCGCGGCCTGAGAGAAAATATTCCCTGTCTCATGGGCAGGTCGAGTAGACCAGCATAAGCAGCCTATACCTTTCACTGCCACACAGGAACACTTGCTCCTTTCTTCATTAGAAATTCCTCACAGTCCACTCATGTCTCTCAGTCACACAAAGGAAAGATGACCTTGCAGGTTTTTCTGCCTCTTTAGCAGGGAAGCCCTGGTATTAAAGGTTTTCTGAGATCTAGTAACGGAACAGTATAAACACCTGACAGCTCACCCTTGCGCAGGACTTGGCACCCTGCATGAATTAAGTATTCTCCTTGAAACACTCTGAAGGAAGAACTTTTTAAAAAGTGTCATATTCAGACACTAAATCCCCCTGCCCTGAGTCCTCTAACACATCATTATACATTACTGCAGTTTTCTGCTCGTAGTCTCCTTCTTGCTGATAACTGAAGTACCAGAATGAAATGAGAATTTATCTCAGTCTGAATTGGCCTTCCTCTGCATTCAGTATTCCTCAAGTGTCACATACCACACTGTCATATAGTCTTAAACATTCCTGTATGGTTCATTTTGGTTTGATGTGTGATCATTTCTCCCATGCTGTTCTCTTTCAGCACCTGGCACCTGATGTCTAATTATTGTGACCGCCAGGAACTGACAGGATGTGGTTTTACAGATGTTTGTAATCCTCCAGTTTATACATTTTCAAAACTGCAAAGTGGTTTTATTAAATAGTTTGCAGTAAGTGCATTCATGTGTAAGCTTTGCAAAAAGACACGGAGTTTCCTAAGAAGGAAGAAGGGCTAATCTTTATTTTTGAGGCTGACTAATCTACCATGGTCAGCCTGTGCAAGCACAGCCTATAATAGTTTCTGCCTGAGACTGATATGGAGATAAATTTTCTTGACAGATGTGGAAGAATAGCTTTTGTTATTATACTCCGTGTCATGTAATAGAAAGCTGCAAAGTTACGCTTTCCAGTACCAAAGCAACTGTATCCAGAGCCGTGCCTGTATAGATTCTCAAGGTGCAGATTCTGCCCAAAAGAAAGATGCTACAGTTTAAAAAAGAAAAGAAAAAAGAAGTGAAATATGAGGCATAAAGGGCTATGTAGCTGGCAAAAGGATAATTATGTGTAACTAAATTAAATACAATGTACATCCTAAAATTAGTGTTCTGGAAGGAAATGTCTGTAAATTCGGATGGGGTTTTAGATATATATGGTGGTGTCTTACAGACAAAAAAAGGCATGCAGTCCTATGACATTGATCCAGAAGCTCTTATTAGGGAACCAGGCTCATTCTCTGTCACAAATGCTCCTGGGATTTTGTCGCTGTTGTACTCAGGCTGGAGATTAACGAGGCATCCAGAATTCAGGAGAACGGAATTATTTATTAATATACAGCTGGGTTTTTATATGTTAGTTTGCTTAATGTTTGCTTGAATGGCAGAAAATTATTGGACCTCTGAGCAACCACCCATCAGGGTGATTGGTCAGTCCACACAACACCCATTTCAAAATATTTTTCTCAAAATATCATAACAATCCTTGGTAAAAACAGCAGGTGTAAAGATAGAGAAATAGTTTACAAAAACCCTTAACAGTGTTTTTCATAGTTCCTGTGAGAAACATAAAGTTCTTACAGAATGCAGCAGAAAGCTGAAAAATTCCTCAGCTAAAACCTTTCAGTGTCCACAGGATTTCACCCAGCATCCTCAGCCCAGCTTAATGATTTGGGTCTCTGGAAAACAACCAGCCCTGGGGTGGTAAGAGCAGCAACAAGTGACTAAGAACTTATTATTCATGCATGAACCACAGTGCTGCCTAAGGTCATTTTAAAATGGGTTCTCAAACTCTCAAACAAATGAAGTCTCCCAAAGCTTGAAGCCAGCAGAACTGAGCTGGATTCAGGTTTTTTACAGATGAAAAGGAGCCTTGTGTACCTGTTTTATATCCTCAGAACCAGTCTGCCTAATTACTCAGTGATGCCAGCATGTGTAGACTTCTACAATGCAAACTTGGTGTGTGCACATTAATTTGCTAAAATTCTTGTAACCTGTGTTGAGCCTTCTAAAATATATGGGAACCATACACAGAATTTTCTCCAGTTCTTAAAATATGCACAGTAACTATGTGCACTAATAGGCCAATTATGCTCAGTCCAGTGAGTTTACAGCTGGTCTTTGCCAGCTTTTCTCAACTACGGTGCCATATCTTGTTTGGCTAACCTTCCTGAGTTTCTTCTTCTAATCTACTTCTATTCAGTTTCAGAAACTATGTTGAACATTCTTTTCTTCATTGCAGGTAGTTTTAAGCAGAAAACTGGATTTTCTGACATTTTCTTTAAATAACATTCTACTCCAGCAAGATCTCTTAAATGGCTTAAAATTTTGCCTTATAGGAAAAGCCCTTCTTATGTGATGAAAAATGCTTTTTTAGTTTAGTCCTATGTTAGTAGTAAGCACTGTATTTTCAGCATATAGTACAGATGAAAGGAGAAAACTAAGTATTTTCTAATTTTAAAATGATTACTTTTTCTCCAACCTAATTTGACTTGTTTTGTATTGTTTGCCTCCTCCATTTGATGGCTTATGTTTATTACATTTTATACAGGAGGCATGGGAGTTTTCACAAGCTTCAGTTTCTCTCAGATGGGTGTCCAAATGCTGTGCCATAAACAAAAAAATTAATGCAAAGACATCTTGAAGAAGAGCTTTAAATCTACAAGTCTCCAAAGAAGAGGTTTAATTAAGGTTCTGGATAAAATCATAAAGAAGTAAATTGTCAGGACCTGCCAATATATTGAATGATTTGAGCATAGAATCTCAGAATCCTTCTTGGTGTCTTAGTAGTTATTTATACATAGAGCAACTAAAACTGTGTGTTGGATACTCCCTTTCCTTAACGCTGGCTTCTCCTGTCTCTCTGACAACTTACCTCTACAGTGGGTGACACACAGGATATGATACAGGATGCAGGTCTCCTCTTTGGGAACGTACATGTCATTATTCTTGGATATCTGCTATAACATCTTAATATTGTTCATGAAATACCAGCAAAAGTTTTCACAGTGTAAAAGAGTGGATCCTGGTTTGATCAAGACCTTCATGCTGTAAATCAAAGGGACTGTATGATCAGACAGACTTGTGATATAGCACATTACACTTCTACTGCAAATTAACTTTGATGTTTTCTTTAGCAGAAAGAAACTGATTATATAGATGAAGTCATTAAAAGGCTTTATGGATGAAATATGTTTCAAAGAGAACCTTATAAAAGGAATGGGTGGTGAAGAAAAATTTACAAGAAGTGAGAATGAATTTACACCAAGAGAAGAAATTTGGAAAAGCTGCAGAGTGAACAAACGAGTTCAGAAGAAAGCAGTGAACATGGAGTAGTGATATACTGGTTCTTACTGCTCCCATTTTACTCTTTTTAGTAATCTCTCTAAAGACATGGAGACATTTTCTGTCGCAATTTTGCTAAATATTATAGAAACCAAGGAAGGGTGAAAGAACAAAGGGTCTTTAGTGATTGCAAAGAGGTAAACTTAGATTCAAGTCTGAGAAAAACAAATGTGTAAAGGAGCTATTAATGATTTAGATGCTGGTTTGGTAAACTGGAGTCTTGGCTTCCGTCTTCTACAAGATGAGAGATTTTTGTGCCTGTGATGCTGGCTTAGTAGTTTTCAGATAGATCTGATAAATGGAACTAAGTCCCAGAATCCTGATCCTGAAAAGCCTTGCTAAGCTACAAAAGTCTGGAAGCTGTTAACATTTTTAATCCTAAAGATCCATGAGCTTCTAGATTTAGTGATCTTTCTATGCTCAAGCTCTTCTGATGTTGACAGGACTGAAAGGCTCAGAATCTAAACTTGAATAAGATTCAGGAATTATGTCCTTTTTTATATACAGATATATATACATCAACATCTAGTGTCCTCAAAGGGATTTTTTTTTGTTTTTTATGAGGATTCTGATATTTAGTAGATGTCTGAGGCTAAAGTTATGTCTTCTGAAAATCATATCCCTACAGATCTGAGAGGTGGAATTCAAGATATATTCATTTTCTCAGTATTTCCTGTAAGGCAGCTGGATAGCTGCACCTTTGACTTTACATGGTTCCCTAAAGGTGTGCTCACCTCTTTAGATCATACCTCAAGGCTCCAGCCCAGGTGATATACTCACCAGTATGAGCATACATCAGCCCTAAAATTGGCGGCATCTATTGAATCTAACACTTTGTTTCAGATATTAAAGTACTACTGAAGTCAGTAAAGGGGACAGCAGTGGTAGCAGACAGACATAGGCAGCAATATCATTTGCCCCAGTAATGTCCTTGGGTAGAGCAAAACCACTTTTTTCCCACTGGTCCAATAAAATCGCCTCAATCTGCTTCTTTGGGTGATCAGTGCTCATCTGGAATTTTATCACTGTCCTTTTTGGAGGATAATTTAATAGTTTTGCATTTATAGAGGCAAGGTAATAACCTTAGATTTACATAGAGCTAATTTCTTTCTTTGTGAGTGGGTTCTGCAGGATGTGAGCAGTTAAGTTTCTGTGGGAGGATACAGGAAACATGATTAATGGATCAAAGAGACACCATCTAAGGCAAATGGGTATAATACCAAGGGAGATAATGCTCTATTTCATAATCGTTATGCAAATATGCCAAATGTTGGAGAATTCAATTAATATTTGACAAATGGATTCTCTGTGATGCAGAGTAAACACATACTGGGGAAACAATAAACCTCTATTGCACATTATCTGTTAACTTCCTCTCAGACAGGCTGGGTTGGCTGGTCAGGCATCTCATTCCAATGCAGGTGGCAGGGAACAGCCAGGCACGAATCAGCGAAAGACACTGAGCTTGTCTGGATGAAAAAGACTGACCAAGGGTAAATCCAAGGCCGATCAGCGCTTGTCAATGTGCTCAGGTCTGCCGCTCAGTCCTCTGCTGAAAGTTAAGTTTTATTCCATGAAAACGAACACTGGTTTAAGAATGAAGGAGACAGAATTAGACAATGTTTATGTTCTCGATTTTATTTCTATAAAAGCAACATGAGTAGAAAAAACAATAATCGAGTGAAAACAGAATGCCTGAGCTACTGGAAGACACTGGACTGGGACTCAAAAATCTGAGCTTCAGTGACCAGTATAAAAGTAGGTTAATACTAATGATATATAAAGGCAATGAATCCTTCAGGTACTGTAGTGATGAGAGATTCACAAACATCTAGATTTACTAAAAACATAAGTTTCTTGTTTGTTTGCTAGCTTCCATACTGCATATGGTATTTTAATCTCTATTCTAAAATACTCAGTTCCTCTACTAAAGATTTAATATGAGGTTTTGTTCTCAGAAATCCTGATCCAGAGAAGGAAGGCATTTGACAAGTATATTGAAGCATATTGTCCATTTCAGACCATACGGACTGGGCACTGAGCTACCAGAATGTGACAAGAGTTACGGAGGTAAAGTTTTAAGTACAAAACTCAAGTTTGTCCTTTGGTTGCAACTGCCCTATAGCTGGTATCATGCCTTGCAGCCAGGAGCAATTCTAGGGACATGCCTTCAGTGCCTAGAGACAAGAAGTTGGGAAGAACACAAGAAATTAATCTTCAAAATCCCATGTTCCTCAGAAAACCTACTCTGGGAGATGGCATGCCCCTACTTGACTTGGAAGCTCTCTCAACGCTTCAAATGAGACTTCTGTGTACTGTTCTTTTCTGTGAAAGTAGGTGCCTACTTGGTGAAAACAAAAGTCCACCATGATGCAACCAGAAATGACTATGTGAGCTGTAAAGTTATATATATATATATCACATAAGGACTGCATTTTTTTCAGTGTAAAGCATGACAGCCAAGTTATCCTTTACAGAAGTGATGCTGCTTTTGCTTCTTCAGTGCTGTTGCTTTGTGGTCAAAGCAGTTACTCAGGGCAGTGGAGATTTGGGGTTAATTCTCAGCCTGCAAATGCACTGTCTCAGGCTAGAAAAGTCTCTTAGGGGCACATCCTGTGCCAACTGGGCTGCTGTGCAGGTAGGAATGAGACTGGAAAGAAAGCAGACAGTGCAGTGCCAGAAAGGTGAGGGGACCTGGAAAGTCAGGCAAAGATTGAATTCTCTGCTGTGCTCTGAACGATCATTGCATTTCACATCAGGCAGTCATGAGATGAACTTTCAAAGCTAATGAATGAGTCGAGACCCCAGGTTAGGTTTGTCCTTCAGCCATTCCATTCACCTGGAAAGGATGAGCCCTGCTCAGTTAGGCCACTGCAGTGGTGGGAAGGCTCTGTTCTGCGTGTCCTGAGCAGAAAGAAGCTCTAAGGTTCAGGAACAGAGGACTGCTCAGACACCTGTTATCCTGAGGATCTCATACTGGCCAGCCACTAAACCCTTGTGGCATTCTGGGCTACCCTGGAAAGAGTCTAATTATTTTCTCTGAGAATATGGAGCTGGCATGCATAATTTAGTTATTTGAGTTCCCCTGCTGAGCCCAGACTTTATGATGCATAAATAGGCACTCTAGATCTCATCCTCACATTATTTAGTTGTGCATTTTCCCTTTGCTTTTGACTGTAGGGGAGGATAGGAGTCCTATTTTCTACTTGCAAGGCATGTGTCCATTCATTTTGATTCACTATGGTCAAGTTACAAGATCTTAAAAATACCCTAATCTCTTCTACTAAGCCATCTGTTTAAATCAGAGATAATAAAATTTAATAAACATCGATATTTTACCAAGTTTATGATTTCTTTTAACATGCAATTTTGCTGTGATCTTTGAGTTATTGCCTCTAATAGATGACTTCCTTGTTGTCAGGGCTGATTCTATCTTGAAGTGTATTAATTTTAGTTAAATGTATCTTGGAAGACATCCACCACAAGAATCAGTGCTGAACACTATGGAGTATTCTTCTAATTGGACATAAAACTCAGAGATTTTTTTTCCTATGATTCTTTGCTATACAGTGTGTGCAATCAGATTTAATGAGCATATTTTCAGGACAAGTTGGCCAAACCGGTGCTATTGCTAATTTAGAGAGGCTAAAGAAAATGTTACTGGATTATTTTCTTTTCTAAATTAAAACTTTATAGGAAATATTGTCGCTGCTTTTCCTTTTAGCATGTGAATATACAAAAACCTAATTTTGGAAATAAAAGGTTTTCTCAGTGTGTGATTTCCAATGATTGTTGTAGAATTTTTGGTTTTTCCTTGCAAATGTTTTGGCAACAAAGGTAAGTCTAGCATGTTCTTATGACACGTTAATAAACCCAAGCTGTGTATCACGATGACTGAGGATCCAATAGCAGCGTAGCTCTCATAGCATGAATTGGGTACGGGAGCATGAATTGAACAAGCCAGCTTGAAATCCTGTGTAAACACTTGGCAGCTGGTGCCCAAGCCACTCTAAGCTACACTGCCAGCTCAAGAGTTCCACGTAAAAATATTCTTGGTTAATACGGAACTGGTTAACAATGTTTTTCTCTGGAGAAATTATCTCACTGGACATGTGGCTAAGACAGAAGGAAGCTCTAACCATTACTGTCTGTTTTCACTAGTCCTTGCAGACTGAACAGAAACCTGAGCTGGTCCATGCTGGAAAGCTGTGTCCTGCAGACCTGATTCAAGAGACCACAGGTGAACCCCTGGAAAGATTAGAACATGAGAGCTGTTCAATCAGCCTCCTCATCATTGCAGCACTAGTAGAGGGCATAACAAAAGCAGACCGGCAAGTTGTTAGTTGAAGGTGCAATGCAAAACATCAGTGTTAACACCCTGTTGAGAAGCGTGGCACTTGAAAAAATCCAGGAGATCCCAACACTTGAGTTGGTCATTCATAAGGAAGAGCTCTGATGCTATTTTATGTGGTATCCTTCTGTCCTCTACCTTTAATCTAATGTCAGTGGATAGATGATGGGAGCTGGTAGGCCCAGTTTCTCATTCCATACGAGAAACTGGGTATGGGAGCAGCTCTGTGGGATGGCTGCTGCTGGAAATGCGACCCCCACTTCCACCCTCTTCTTCTCTGCACGCAGCTGCATGGATTCCTCTACCTCCTTCACCGGCTGTTTGGTTTAGGCAAGGCACTTGCCCCAGGGCCATCACTTTCCACATCTGCAAAATGGGAACAATACATCCATTTTTGAAAAATGCATCGAGAATTACCAGCATGAACCTCAGAACAGGAGCGGAAATTTTTGCTATTGCAGTTTTATATGTTTCTACTTGCTTTGTGACAGTGTCCCGTGAGTGCTTCATAAATTGCTAATTCTGAGTTACTAAGAATTACAGTCATGTTTCTGTTTGCATTGGATAGACATGTACAAAGGCTTTAATGCCTGGTATTGTTGCTGCTTCTTACAAAGACACTTCTCATTTATATACAGAAATAATGAGACAGAAAAATGTTAAAAGGATTGCCTGAAAGCTGCAGATCACTTCTCGCAGTAATTATCTGTCCACCATTTTGTCTGTGTATATTTTATTCTCCCTCAGTCTATATATAACAACAAATTACTTAGCAGAATCAAAGCTGCCTATTTTAAACTTATAACACTCTCTTTGGACTGGTATATACAAGCAAGCTGCATAGTGTAAGACATATGCAGCTACATGCTACGCTTGGTAGTCTTTTGGTGTTAATTTATTTAAATGCATCTGGTTGCTTTCCTAATAGAATGGATCAGTCTTCCCTCCCAAATGAAAGAGATAATGGGAAAATTGGTTGAGATGTTGTAATGAAAGCCAATATATCATGACGTGTCTTTAGCAGAGTTGGTTAAGCATGAGTACCTTGTGTGCTGTTTCTTTCACCTGTACAGTACAAATTTTGCACTAACAATTAATTAGCATTTTACAGAGTCAACATTAACTAAATATCCTTGACAAATTCCCCAAGAGAGGATAATGTCATTAACCTCTTTTACAGATGAGGAAACAATATTGGATTAGCATTGTAACTCCATTGACTTCTGTGGAGTTATTCCAGATTTACACCGGTAGAAATAACACTAACTTTAGTCCTTGATGTAATAAGTCATTTGTTCATGGTTATCTAGTCACAAAGCTGCACACGCAGGATGAGTAACTGAAGACATCCACGTTTCCTTTGCTGTTATAATAAGATTTTCTACTGATACAGCATCTATAAACCTTTATCTAGGATATTTTAAAAAAACCCAAACACACACCACCACAGAATCTTACATTTTTCTCCTACTTGTGTCTCGAAACAATTGTTGTGTCTAGAAAGGCCTGCATACTATGAAAATAAATGAACAACAGTCAATTTTTTTTATAAACTTCTACTTGCCCAGAAATGTGAATGTTTTTTCTGAGTAAATTTAACAACAGAAAAGAATAATGGGCTTCCAAAGACTGCCAATAAGCAAAGAATGTAAGTTAAAGGTCTTTTTTTATGCAAATACTTCATTATATTTTGGGGGATTTCTTATTTTCTCTCTCTCTCTCTCTCTCTCTCTCTATTTTTAATTGAAAGCAAAAGAACAGTGGGACATCAGTTACTTCAACTTACTTATGAATATCCAGAATTCACTTTCAAATTCCAGAGCGCCAGTGGTGCCTGTCAGCATTTGAGGTCTGGAGTAATGTGGGAGTCTTAGCATTTTAGACTTCTCTAGACAGAATGCTCTGCAGAAATTAGGGGTCTACACTATTTCTGATAAAATAGAAATTTTTTTTGCAACACATGTGTTCACTCCCAAATAACTGGTGGCAACAGCATTATTTCTGAGATGGTATAACTTGAAAACGCTTAGAAATACAACTTTCATGTCTCCAGTTCAATTAGTTCTAATGTATTAATTATAAAAATACTTAGCTCTCATTTATAATAGACTCGCTACAAGGGTGGCAATTAGAGCTGAAATTCAGCCTCACACAGAGGATCACTACCAAGCTTCTTCCCTAAGCCCCATTCAGAACAAGGTTTAAGTCCCACTCATTAATCTCCTTTCCTGGACTGGCCCTTATGCACTGGCCAGTGTCCCCTCACCACACATCAGTGGTACCCTGAGAATTCAAACTCCTCTTGAAACCAGGTTAGGAGGTAACTAAATCTTGAGTATTCCAGATGAAATAGTATCACAGCAAACACTGTCCCAATCACCTACACCTCACCATTAATGCAGATTTTTTTTGACAACAAAAGACAGCTGGGAGCTTGAAAGATTTCCAGGATAAAGTAGTTCTCCCAGCTCAGAAACAAGAATTATCACGTCCCCTCTCTTCAGAAACTCTCACGGCTGCCACGCTCTTCCACAGATTTTCTTTTCGGACTTGGACAGAGCAAATAAGGACTGCTCTGACTCCTTCTGTAGTCAATGGGAACAATTCAGGTTGACTTCAGTCAGATTGGTTCAGGCCCTTAATCTCCCTGAATGTACTAGCATTTGAACAAGCAGTGAACACTGATACTACCAGAGAAAAGAAGGATGACATGAGTATATTTCCAAACAAAAGAGATTTACAGGACAATTGGAATTACGCCACATTTATTTTCTTTAAAGTTAATGAGCGGCATGATCCAATAATAGTTGTATTTTATGCTTTTCATAAAGATCTCTAGGCATTTCATAATCAATTAACAGCTCAAGCACGTCATCATTACAGAACATTTTGAAATGAACCATTAGGAATTAATGTAGAGTGAGCTTTCCATCATCACTAAACAAACCACTACACCGAGGATCCATGCCAAGCAGGCTTTGAATTTTTTAATGAAGATTATACATTCCCTGCAAGCATAGGATAAGTCCCTGTGCCAGGACTTTCTATTTGCCTCCTCCCCACCACCTGCAAATTTTTGTATGTTTAACCATTTCTCTGTACTTCAGTGAGATTAATAAAATCCACTGCTCTGTGCTGCATTACCTTCAATTCAGGTATTTAGGACAAGATGGATCACAGTAAATGCAATATGGAGGAGTTATATTCCTGGATTGCAAATCAGTCCCTACAGCGATTTCATGTATTTCTGAAGTATTTCTTAACAGATCTGTGGGTAAAAATTCCAAATAGACTTTTATTGCCTCCTCACAAGTCTTGCTACTCCTATTTTTTCTGTTTAATAATTCTGGACAAATCCCTACCTCCTCAGATTAAACACAGTGAAGAGGGAGACAGCACCTATCTGGTTTTTTCCAAGCTGTTGTCAGACCTAGACATTAACTGCCTGGCCCTCACAGGTATTCTAGGGCGGCAGTAACGCAATTAGGCTCCTTATATTCCAGAGATAATGTCTGGATCTAAAATACAAGCTTGCACCTAAACAGCTCCCTCGCCTGGCAATAGCAGGCTATTCCTTCTCCACCTGAAGTACTCCTGGCTTCCCCCACTAATCTGCCCAGCAACAGTTTGTCCTTTCCTATCTGCAGCAACAGTCTCGTGTAAGCATCGTGCTCTGAGATCAGCTGCAGCAATTTATGGCATGATTTACACGGGAAAAAAAAAAAAAAAAAAAAAAAAGCTGCTTCCTTCAAAGATTCGACTCTTTAGACATCTGACTTTTGGCCCCCACCATGACAGCATCACACAGGACTTAACTTTCAAGCTGTTTAAGCGAGACATGTTTTTGCTTCACAAAGACAGCACACAGTCTGTGATTAATCTTTTGCATGAGAGACATGGCAGTTTCCCCACTGTTATGCAAGACAATATGGTTTGATTGCTTCTGCCTCCTGTCAAGCCTCCAACTGGAAATGTGTAATATGAAATGAAGTGCAATAAAACAGTTAAGAACATGCTGAGGCAGTTAAAACAGTCCTGGAGTAATTAAGGATCTGTATCTGTACTAGAAACAAAAGAAGCCCACTGTTTGGTTTGACTAACACTGCAGGATTATAAGGCTACCAGTGACACATCTCCATACAAAGTAAAGATGTGAGAGTCCAAGAGTTGTCCCAGTGGGAAGGTGTGAGAGTCTAAGAGCTGTACCAATTGGAAGATGAGACATACCAAGAGCTGTCCCAGTGTGTAGGTTAGAGATCCCAAGAGCTGCCCTAATGGGGAGATGTGAGAGTCCAAGAGCTGTCCCAAAGGGAAGCAGACAGACCAGAGGCTACAATTCTGGAAGTACAGGGGCTGCAGCCTGCAGGGTCCAGCCATTTCCAGCTGGTTCCACATAACAATAAAGTGTTCTGCTCTTGTCAAGTGTGGCCCTTTGTGATACAGGAGTGGCCCAGCCCCTCCATTACATCCCACCTTCACAACAGTGTCCTGCACGCTCACACCGTAACAGTGGGCTGTAACAGCGCCCTGCACACTTGCACACTGCCCTAAAAGCAGGAAAGCTTGACAGTCCCAGCACACTGGGAATATTTGATTTATTTAAGGGTTTTTAGGAAAATTTCTCCCCCGAGCAGAAACAGGAAGAGAAAACTGTTCTTGCAGCAGCTATAGCAACAAGTTATACAGTGACAGGTCACTATATTTCTGCTAATATGTCTTGGATTGTTATTATGCACTTAGAGCTGTGGCAAATGCAGCAACAACAAAGACTGAATGCCAGTGACAGAAAAAATCTAGCAGCAGCTGCCTATATAAAACATGAGGAATTCCTCCTGTGCATGACACGTTAAAACAAAAAGCCAAGAGCTCATTGTTTCCCTGCACCAAAAAAGATTAGGTGCTGCCTAGAAGAGCAGTACTGAACCGTGACTTGTTCTTATTTATACTATATCATGCAACCTGGAAAAAAAAAAATCAAACCAAACAACCTGCTCTGCTCCAGATGGCTCAGAATCCAAGCAGTGGGGTGAAACTTACCGCTAGGCATCTGATCCATCAGTTCTGTTCTTTTGCCCTCAGCACCCTGTAACCTTATAGGGATTGGTCCTCTCCTGTGTCCAGCTGCACTTCTTTTACTCTCAAAAAGAGTCATTAATTCCTGAGTCTTTTGAAAAGTAATGGTCTCTCTTCTTTAGAGAAGAAATGCAGTCTGTGCACCACTGTTAAGTTACACCCATAGCTGTGCAGTCTATGCAGTGTATGTGAAAAATGGGGAAAGGGTGGAAGCATAGAGTCTCATTGGCTTCAAATGGGATACATAACAATAAAGGGGAAAAAAAACCTTTCAAAAAGATCAAGGAAAAATGATTGAAACTATTCTCTCCAAAAGATATACTGCCTCTCTTTCTTTTTCCTTGTGTTAATCATGCCTCGTCCTGTATGCAGCCTTCATCTCTCTTTCTGATGAGGGAGATACTCATGCAGTGGAGCCTTGCTCAAACTGAGAGTATTCTTACTATGTCTTCCAAAGTGAATGTAACAATTGACCCAACTCATCATCTGGAAATGGCTGTGCATGAGCCAACCCCAGCTTTCTGAGTTATCAGCTGAGTGATGCTCATCACTGTGAAACTCGGCAAAGCCGGCCCTTTCCCACTGGTCAGCTGCAGAGTGATGGAGTGGATGCACACTTCCAGCAGTAGCTTTCCCAAAGAGCTACTGCTTCACACTCCCCTTGAGACACAGCAAATGTGGGGGCTGCTCTACCCTCATTCCTTCTGCTTGATCAAAAACCAAACCACTGCAGCCATTATTTCTAAATAATTATTAACTCCAGAGGAAGCCATACCAGTACCAGCCGTGGTCTTGTGACCAGTGTACTGCTACCAAACTGCTCTGGATTAGGTTCAAGGCTGAGCTCCTCTGGGCCTGCTGGATGCTCCTGATAAGTGTTTTTACCTAACAGCTCACTGATAAGGATTCAAATTTGAATGTAGCCCAGGACAGAAGTGCCCCAGTTACTTCATTTGTCTTAAAGGTTTAAGCTTGTTTTCCTATGGAAGTGCCATAATGTCAAAGTTATAGAGGACTGAATGTCTGTCCCACCATCTCTGCTGAAGCTATTCACCTCTATGTAGAATACTTGATATTCACAGGGACCTGAGACGGTATGCCTTGTAACTTAGTGATTAAGGTGGGGACTAGAGAGGGAATGGGGTTTCTTGTCTGTTCTCCAGGGAGTATATGAGCTTTAATTCACTAATTATGTTATGGAAAACTTAAGATGAATGCCAAGTAGGCAGTGCACAATGACACACACTTAAATTTGCTCATAACACTACGTGGAGATGAACAGCTATGGTAGAGGAGCATCTTTACCACTCACTTCTCCTATGTGGGTCACAATTGGATTCCGGTGCCTTTTGAAGTGACTTCAAACTGTGATCAGTGCGACACTCTGGGATAATCCACAGTTTTGGAGGATCAAGTGCAACCATACAGGTGTAGTGCAGTGGAGTAACTTCCTCTAACTACAACTAAAGGGGAAGAACCAACATCTCTGTGCTCCTTGGATGCACAGTTTAAATCAGCTCCTGTTCCTTTGCTCCTGGGCAACAATGTCAGGATATGGCAAGCTTCAGTAGGTCCCTAGGATGAAGTGAAACCTATTTAAAGTTGTTGGGGTGTTTTTTTAATGAGCTTAACACATAACACTTAGCAAAAATAATTAATAAATTAATACAGTCTCCAGAAACGGGAAGATTCCCATTGCTTTCAGAGGGTCACAGATATAACTTCAAACCAATAATCTTCATTTTTAAGAATTGTTGATAAACTAGACTAATCACACTTTTTAACATAAACATTTTGTTTGGAAAGCACCATTTCTACAGAAGTGGGGGGGTTATGAAAAATTATCAATTTCAAAACAATTTTTATTAGGAAATAGTAAAAATCTTCCTCTTTCCATATAATCCAAATTAGAAATGTTTAACCTCAATATGGTTTGCTATTTAGCGATGAAACTCATATAAAAAAATTAAATCGAAACAAAACATTTGGAATAGAGTACAGTAAAACATGAGAAGTCATCTAGTATTTTTTTTTTTAATTTAAAAATTTAAGAGAGACAATTTTTATCCCACTCACTTCCCTGCCCCTCAAAATCTTTGTCCCACTTGGAATAAGGAAAACTTCTGTCCCATTGGGAATAAGAAAAGGTTATTTCACAGGCAGAAAACAATTATTTCCTAGCTCTACCAAATAGCCTACTGTGTCTCAGAGCTGTAAATATAGTTTGCAAATCTTGCATCTGTTTTTTGTTTACAGTGATGGTAAGATATCTGTGTAGGTAGGTCAGGTTTTCCATGACAACAGTGTGTACTTCTACATTTCTAGCTACTGGTGGTTCTTGAAAACACAAGACTAAAAGCATACAGAAAGAGAACCTTAAAAAAAACAATCCAGCAAGACTCTCAAAAGACAGAATTAGGTAATGCATTGAGTAACTGAGCTTGTTCAAGTAGGTAATTGTATTAGTATTGACTCAGTGTAACCATCTCTCTTTCATAAACGAATGCCTTGCATGACTGGTTTTCTGTGAGTATAAATGCATTGGATTTTTTCTTGTTATTGAATTTTATAGGAAAAAAACCCCAGCTACATAGATGGAGGTGAAGAGAACTAATCTCTAATATTTTGTATGAGAGGAAGTATCAAACATATGTAGCAGTGAATCCAAACGTGACTAGAGATTATATAACACCTGCTAGGGTGTAAAATCATGTTTATTGCCACTGGGAAAAGATCCAAAGCCCGAACTCCAAATCTGAAGCCATCAGGAATGAACTATTTCAAATACCCCCACCCCAGACTGTGGGCTCCTGTGTGGGTCCAGTTTCAAAACAGAATTTCATGCCTACCCCAGCTTGGTGAGATTGCTCCCGTAGTCCCTCATGCTGAGTAGCACCTACTTAAGGAAGTTATTAGACTTAAGGAGAAGGGGGTAAAAGCATCTCCCCCCTTCACGTCTCACAACACTGCAAAAAA
>VZTD01000547.1:432816-512801 GCA_013397725.1 Rhagologus leucostigma
GGCTCCCTGGCGGGACAGCTTCCTGCGGACTTGGGCTCCGAGCGCTCCGTCCCGCGGCCGGGGCGCCGCGGAGAAGCCCGGAAAGTTTGGGAAGGCGGAGGGCGGGCGGGCAGGGAGCCGGGAGCCGGCCGGGATCGGCGGCGGGCAGGCGGGAGGGAGGGAGCCGCCGCCGGGCCACGCTGCCGGGGCTGGGTGGCAGCCCCCGGGAAGCTCCGCTGAGAGGCTGGCGAGGACAATAACTGCTCCAAAGACTCGCGGAAGACTTTCGGGGTTTGTGTGTTGTTGCTTTTTATTTTTTTATCTACTTAGTTTCGATTCCCAGTTGCGAGTACAGTTGTGCCGGGAAACTACCGAGACCTATGTTTAAGCAGCCTGTTGGAAAAAAAAAAATCTCAGGAGAGCATTAAAGGTGACCCAAGAAAGAATGAAAACAATCTGTTCTGAATGTAAAAACGCGGGGTTCGTCTCTTTTTTAAAGCACCGTGCCTGTATTTGTGCGTGTTTTGTCCCTGTGATGAGCTGTCATGAGTTCGGTGCATAGTTTTGTGGTTCTCCTTATTGTTGGTTACCTTAAAAAATTTGTTTTCTGCTGTGCTTCTAAACCGGTTATAGTTCAAACCTTTCTCTTATTTTCTCTGCTGTTTTTAATGTTGTCTTGTCAGAGCGACTTCTGTTCCATGGTTCCTATCCTGCCTAAAATTTGAATGATATTCTTATCGGTCTGTGGGGTGGTGCCACCCTGGGTTGAAGATCTGGGGGTTTCCGTGTTTCTCTCAATTTTGAAAATTTGACTGTCAGTTATTTTTAGCTTCGTTCATAATTTCTTCCTTCAAATGAACTAGAAGTCTTACAGGAATTCCCCGATGCCCTGTTGAAAAAGAGTGATATGAGGTTCTCGTTGGTACATTTTTAATAACTTTTTGCTCTCCCTCTCTCTGTTAATTGCCTTTTAGTGGCCTATTTATAACATACAAACCTCCTAAATTGAAGCTAAGAAGAAAACTGATTTTAGACTGTTCTCAACCTCTGTTGATTTCACTGATTCTTGTCAGATAAATGAACTGCTCCTTGCACAGCAATTTTAGCTGCTGGTTTCCCTCATGCTCTGTGGGAAACGTAGAAGGGACATCCACCAACAGGAATTTTAGGTGCAGCTATCAAATACTGCCCAGTATTTTGGGTGAACTAGGAACTACCTACTTCTTTATTGCATTTTCCGCCCTGGACTTGCACAGGTCTCTGTTCTGCTCCTTGAGAGGGTTTTAGCAGAGCTGTTGGCCACAAATACAGGGTGGCACAGAAGAACATGAACAGCACTGGCAGACTTACAGAGATAAAGACAAGTGATTTGCAGAGCTGGGCAGCTTCAGATGCTGCCAGGGTGGACATTGGAAAGCTCTCCTAGGGAGTCCTGAGCACACATTACACCTTTTTGGGATACGATTGGTGTTCACAGTCTGATGGATATGCTTTGTGTGAGACATCAAATGTTCAGCAGTGGCTGCGTACCCACACCTCTTGCCTCTGGAACACCATCTGAGCTTTGTAGCTACCTCAGAGTGTGGGGTGGAAATGGGCCTGTGTGAGGTGATAACCCTCAGTCATGCTCCCTAGCTGATCACTGGCTCATCACTGCTTGTTTGGAAGGGCGTGTGGGTGCAGTAGCAGTGAGACAGTGGACTGTGTGCTCACTGGTCGCTGCTAGATCTGTATGCTAGCAAAACAGTTTCAATATTTTTAAAAAAATCTAATCATGTTTTTCCATGCATTAAATAAACACAGAAATGCTTATATATATATATATATATATGAGAGATACACATGCTGATTAGGTGATATGACCTATCGTACTGGATGGTAGATATCTTTGATGATGGCAATGAGTAATATAAAGCAGTTTCCTTGTTTGTTTTCAAAAATTTCCCTTCTCCATCATCTTTCTCCCTTTCCTGTTACTTTGAAGACCACTAAGGCTTGTCCCAATGGTGGTGTTCCACCAAGAAGCAGTGGTGAAGAGAAGCTGGAAGAATTCCTCCATGAAGTCACAGGAGACAGGTTCTGATTCAGCAGGCAGCGCTGCTGTCATGGGGATTGTGCTCACAGAGATACATTGATCTTTTGCAGTGGTATCGGGGTTTGAGGGAACTAACCACAAATTCTCTCTGCTGAATTGGGCTGGGCTATGCTTTCTCTGCTGCAGCTGTGCTCCAGCTGCTCCCAAAGCCATCTGAGCCCTTTGAGAGTGGATCTGGCATCTCATTCAGGTCCATGTGCCTCAGAATAAAATTATCTCTGTTTCCATACTAATCTCTCCGTCATGCACTGCAAGAAGCATCTCTGGGTGGACTGATGTCCATGACATGCAGTAGCAATTTGTGTTGCATGTCAGTATAGATTTCTCTGGTTTTTGACTCATTATGGAAATGCTGTCATGCTTGGAGGAATTGTCCTGCAAAGAGATCTTGCCTGTTGTCTTCTCTGGAGATCCCCAAGGCTGGTGTCTGTACAGGGCCACCAGAGCAACGGCAGGGCTGTCAGATCACAAGTTCTGTAACCAGGTGAGATTGTTTTTTACAGGGTGAAAGATCCTGAGGTCTCCGTGATGTTGTTTTGTGTTGCTCCTTTTTTGGTTTGGTTTGGTTTGATTTTGGGGCTTTTTTTGTTGGTTTTTTTTTTCTTTTTTTAAATTGTATTGTTAACAGCTTCCCTGTGTGTGTTGCGTAAAGGTGAGAAGTTACCTTCCCTTCTGCTCATTATGGGAAAGAGTTATGTTTGCAGATGTGGCCTGTGTGAGGATTTGCTGAGCTCTTAATCCTGTTTGTGGCTGATAGGCCATGCTAGTATGGAAGGGTGTCTCTTTCAGTATGTAAAGGTCTTAACTGCTCGCCACCTTAGGGAAATGTGCTGTTAAAATGCTGTAATTGTCTTAGCAGTAGCTACAGGCCATGAACTTGCAGATGTAAAATCCTGCAACAGTGCAGACCTCCTCCCCCAGCTTTTTTTTTTTTTTCTGGTTGGTTGTTTGGGTTTTTTGAGAGATATTTTTACTTGTTAAGCCAAACCATAAAATAATTTCTGTAGGTAGTACAGGAACCAGGCTTCGTATATTGCATGGGGGAAGCAGCCAGAGATGAGATATTTGTGAGCCCTTTGAGCACATGTGTATCTTGAGGGGATGGGAATGTGTGATAATATTCTTTTTGTTGTCTTTTGCCCTATCACTAGTTTAGTTTCAGGGTGGGGGTTTTTTTGGTCTTCTTTATCCTTCTTTGTTGAATTGTATACCCATTTGAGGTGCAAGGAAGTTAGTCAATTCCTACTCTTTTAAAAGTGTGAGCTTTTGGGTGTCTGTGTACCTAGAAGTTTCTGACCACGTTGTCATTAGAAATCTTGTACAATTTCTCAAAAGGTAGGGCACGCCCCAATCAAATTACTCTGCATTAAAGTTCTGAAAGTACAAGCATAATGTTAAGTATTTTGGCGACTCGTCAGAGGGCTTATCTTTCTAGTCCATCAGTATCCTAGTTAAACCTTAATGTAAATGAGATAGTGTGCCGTGCAGTGATCTTTCCACTGCAGTTCCCCTGAGTGTAGGAAACGCCACTTTTTGTAATTCATGGGTGCTATTTAAGTAGCTACTTCATTGATGAGGGCTGCATTCTTGAGGCCAGAGGAGTTACATTGTGTAGTTTTGTGGTGAGATGCTTTGGGGATAAAAAGCTGCTAAGTACTTGCTTGCCTTCCTGTTCGCTCATACACTGTATGAAAGGCATGTGCAAGATAGGGACCTTACTTCCACTTTAACCAAGGTTCGGTGGGAGATGTTGATAAAACCAGCAACTGAAGCCGGATTTGTAGGTGGAAGGTGGAGGGTAAGTGATTTGTGACACTGACTTTTGCAGTATGCAAGGCACTTGATCGTTAGGTTTCTCTTGAGTGAAGGTTGCTAACAATGCCACGATTGTATTTTCCCCTGTCTGTAACAGCTGCTTCTGTGACCATAATGCATTCTCTATCTGACTTACAAAAATGAGACACAGTAATATAGAAATTCAGTGAAGGTGTCAATCTTGAGTGTTTGAATTTTTTTTTCTTAAAGTAGGTAGTAACAATAATGCTGGGCTTTTCCCAGTCCTCTGCAGGTGCCTGTGGACCTGAAGGTGAAGGGATGTAGCAGAGGAGTCTGCATGTAGAGTGGGTGGGTTCTGATCTGCTCAGGTGGATATTGACTTTCTGTGTTATGGCAGAAGGTCAGAGGAGACAGGTTGAGAAGGTTTTGTGAAATGGCCAGATGTGTGGAAGCAGGAATGCTGAAACTCATTATTGGACTTACCAAAGCCTGCGAAACCAGGCTAGAATGTGAACTCGTGACTGGTGCCCTAAGCCTTAGTGCCAGCTTAACCTCTTATCTGATCCCTTTCATGATTTTTATTTTATCTTGTTTGGATTGCACGTTTTCCATTAGACTTTTTCTCATGATCCTTTTCTTTGCACTGATATTTTTCTTTCCTATTTACCCCCAGCTATTCTTTGTCAGTTTGTCTGACTTTTTTTTAAATTGTGGTGTTAGATTTTTCTCCTGTGCACCACCTTGTTTACATTTACTCTTCCTTTATTCATCATCTTACATTTTTCTCCTTTTAACTCTTATCCTTAGAGGAACCAGTTTCACTGTTAGAGACCAGCTCTTTCTTATTGATTGCCAGCTGCTTTTACTGAAACTAATTTGCATTCTCTGCTTTTATTGTGCTAGACAGAGGACTAGTGATTTTGAGTAAAGCTCTTTCCCGAAAGGCTTTGCTCAGAAATTGTCTCTGTATTGCACAAAAAGAGTGGAAAATAAAGAGCAGCATCAGTGCAAAAGCTGCTTCTGCCTAAACCAATGTGTTTGTGTCTTTGTCACATGAAGAGTAGAAAAGTGGCCTGCCCTGCTGCAGGCACAAATGACTTTTTCAGGCTGAAATGAGCTGGTGTGGTGAGGGGGAGTGCAGAATGATGTGGCCTTATGTTTGCTTACACGGGCACCCCTTAGACTCTGGCAGTAACAAACCCAATCCATTTTGATTGTCGCTGTGTTCTGCCTTGGTAGTGCTGTGATTTTTTTTGGTTTTTTTTCCATAGACCGGTCTAAAAGAATTTACGAAGAATAAAGATGTACTACAGTTAAAGAGTTGGAGAGCTGTGGTACCGTGATGGTAAATTTGGGGAAAAAAAGTTAAATGAGAGAAGGTGGCTGGGTAGGCTTTACCACTCAAAGTACCCATCTGCCCTCAGATAGGCTCTTTTGAGAAAGGTTTCTAATAAGGCTCCCCAAGCCTTACTAGTTGCTAAGCATAAAACCCTTGTGTTCAAGTCATGCTGATTTTGGGCTTTGTATCGTGCTAGAGGTATGGATAATCATGATTTGGGTGTACCAGGCTTCAGGGTGTCTCCTCCCATCTCCTTCTCAGACTGCTTTTGGTTTTTAAATTGGTTTTGCTGCTTTTTTCACCCAGTGTCAGTTTGGTTTGACACCTTGGCTTTGCTTGCGTATTTGGAAAGGAGTTCTCTGACCATGGTACAGTGCTTAGTGTTGGGTCTGGAGGGGAGGTGTGTTATATAAATTTGTTATTAAAACTCACTGTAGTGCTTTGCCTCTCAAATGTTTATTTTTAGCATAGCTCCTTACTGGTAATTATATGTCAGTAGCATCATTGCATCAGGATAGATCTTTTACTTGACTTTGACACCCAGCTAGAAGCGTAACAAAAAGAAGGAAGCTGCAGGATGGAGTTTTTAGTTATAAAAGTGCACCCTCAAACACAGATTAGGTACATGGCTGTCATCATACAAATAAGGTATAAGATCCCAGAGCCTGTTATAGACTTACTGGTGCCAGTATAAAATATGACTCTGAGCCTGCACTTATGCCACAAAAAGGCTCAGGAAATTCACCTGTGGTTGGTTGTTTTTGTAAATTTAAGTCTGCTTAAAAACCTGTTCACTTACTGTGCTGGGTCTGGCCATCAACTCAACCTTCACAGCCTACTTTGAGTGGAAAAACATACAGTTAAACTCTAGCATAGTTTAGGATAAAAACTGCAGGATAAATGTGTCTGAAGTGGCTTGAGAGGTTTAGGTTTTAATGCTGCACAGCATCAGAAAAACTCAAGTTTTCTGAATTCATAACTATTATAGGAGAGGCTTGTATTTATACTGTTACAACCTGTGATGTAGGTTTGAAGGCTTGGAATCTTAGAGTTACTTGTGATGAAGTACTTTAGCAAAGAGGAAAGGGCTGCATGTCAACGTTTTGCCTTAATGTTAGGGTTTGATACCGTTACTCAAAAGTCTTGATGCTGGTTCTTGCTGCTGAATTATTATTTCAGTCTGCAGAGCAAACAGTTTCCCTCAATTGTTTAAGTCTTTCCCACAGTTGTAAGAGAAATACTTCAGAGTATAGGAAATGGTGTCTGTAAAAGTAAGATTGGATCTGAAATCTGATTGCCTGAACTATTGCTAAGTCTTTTACACTTCTAAAAGTTAAGGATGACTTAGTTCTTTCTGTTGATAATTTATTTAGCATGTTAAACTCATTGTACATTGTACACTAATCTCCGTCCCACACACTTTTGCTTTTCTTTTAAATTGCATTATAAATTGAGGAAGAGAAACAGAAATATTTGTATACAAGCATTTTATTGTTTTTTTCCCGCGTCTTCCAGCTGTAGCACTGCCTTCCTGAGTTGGGAGAAAGTGAAACCTACCTGTTCTGTGTCCAAACAGAACAAATTACAGAAGCCAACAGTAGAAATAGGAGTGAGAATCCATTTGACTTTTCAGATTCTTACCTTTGTTAATAACAGGATGGGTTATTACTATTGAATATGATGGGTTGTTTTTTTTAAAAAAGAAAGTTATTGACTTTAGTATGTGCTTAAGGGAGGAGCAGGGGGAGTTTTCAAACACCTCAAAAGAGCTGTAGGAATAAATCTTTGAGGCAAATTCAGTAACAAGTAGAAATATTCGAGTTGGTTTGTGCGTCTTAGCATTGATCTCCTCCTGAACTAATTACATCCCTCCTAACACACACAGGGTGTAGCTATACAGTGCCTTGCAGACTGACCTACACTTCTCTGCACACCCTTCCAAGTAATTAGACAGGAGCAGGATCTTCTGTGTAAGCCTCTGAGCTTTGTTATTTCCGTGCTGTGCTCAGGGTAAAATGCAGTGCTGAGAGACTGGCCTTCTTTAGCTTAGGCACAGCATCTGGAGCTGCTTTGCATCTGATCCCCTCTGAACAGGAGTGAGGAGGGTTGGGTCTGCCTGTGGTGTAGCACCCTGTCCTACCCCATGACTGGTTCTGGTAAATCAGAGCTGTTGACAGCTGGCTTAGCTGGTTTTTTCATGTTCTCTTTGGAACAAGATGATCTTTAAGGTCCCTTCCAACTCAAACCATTTTATGATTCTTTGTGTATCTTCCTGAAATGCCCGAACGCCAGTGGGAGGTTAGTCCCAGCTGTCCTCTGTGACTGACAAAAATTTCTGTGTGGTTTGGCGAGGGATATGGTTTCTTTGGGGTGGGATTTTTAAACTTTTTATTCTGTGAGTTTTTTTTTTTTGTTTTGTTTGGTTCTTTTGGTTGGTTGTTTTGAGGTGTTTTGAGAGTTTTTGGAAGAAGGTACCTGTGCAGTTACTGCTAAACTTTTAACTTCTGGATGTCTTTTGGCAATTTTTTTTTTCCCAATGCCTTGCAGCACAGTTGAAAAAAAAAAACCCTGGCCCCCAAAGCTTTTCTACTTAATGCACTTCCTTGACCTTTTCAAGCACTTTGTGCTTTTGCAAAGATATAAACCTGGATATTTTATATATTCTGTGTTGCTGAACTAACTGGAAAATTTGGGGGGGTTGAGAGATAGGAGCTTTGTTGATAAGTGCATTTTTCCCTTGTATAACTTTATTTGTATTCTCTGTGCTGGGCAGTCCTGAAGGAGAAATTCAGTGTGAAGAGAGGTCTTGTGACAGTTTTGCCCTTAGCAACCCTTAGAAGCACAGGAGAGGAAGAATTAAAGGAAAGAGCTGCAGTGTGCAAAGTCTGAAGAATTAACATCAGTTCCTTTTTCATACAGTGGAAAGAAAAGAGTTGACTGGAGAAAGAAATCTTTCCTGTGGTACTGGTAAAGAAGTACAGACAACATTTGAGACCTAGATAAGGCCTCACAAGCAGCAGCAGTGTATCACACTGCAGAAGCTTTCTGGGCTGTGATCAGTATTCTAAAATACAATTTAAGAAACAGTCAACAAAATATGTTTTCTAGGGGTTTCCAGTTAGTGAAACCTGTTCATCTGCAAGCTTCAAATGTATTTGATAATCCCCATATAGTGCAGTTCAAAAGTATTCTTAGGCTTAACCTTATTTTAATTAAAAAGCAGCATCATGGCAGAATATACCACATTGCATGTCTGCTGAACAGCATATACCATCTGGATAAATGACTGAAAACTTTGCCACGTGGCATTTATTTGCTCCTGTATTTTATGCCAAAATTTATTTGTTGCTGGGTTTTTTTTTTTCCTTATGAAATGAGAGGGTACAAACCTTTTGCTGAATATTTCCATCCATGTTTTTATTCACTGTGTGAAAATAATATGATGCTGTGTTACCAAAATGAAAAAAAATCAGGTTGTAGGCATATAGTGTAATATTGTCAGCATTTTTTCCCTTTCAGAATTACAGTGGATGCAAAGGTGTGTTTAGCTTGAGGAGGGATATAGTTGCTTTCCAAAATAAATGCTATTTATGAAAGTTTATTTCAAGTTGTTTACAGGAGAGTGAACATGCAAGGATCAGGGTATGTATATGTTTTATTTGGAACATACCTTTGGTAAATATATTTTTTACGGTTGCTAATCTGTTTCCTGCCTAGGAAACCAAGGAAGTCAAAGAGAAAAGGAGATTATGGACGTATTTGTTATTCAATGCTGTGTTGTTTCTCTGACTTCCATCTCCTACGCAGTTAGAAACTCTGCAGGAAAGGGATATGTGACTTGTGTTGAAAACTTTCAGGTTTCCTGTTTCTCTGGCCATGTAGGTTTCTGGCTGAGCAAGTTAACTTTTACTGCTGGGCCATATCTCTCCATATTTTCCTTTGCCCGGGAAGATTTTTGGTCTCCACTGGTCCTGACCACCCTGGACAGCTGGCAATCTCTTCCTTCCAATCTCACAATACCAGCAGTGTAGTGGCAGCAGCTATGTGCAAGTCCCTTTGAATTCTGCTGTCAGTTATATTTCTTGTGAATAAAGTATTTCAGAATTCCAGGGAGCCCAAAATACAAACGTATCAATTATGTGTCAACACAACAGCATCTGTCATTGAAATTGGGTATCGTTTATTTGGCATCAGCATAGCAAAGATTTGGCTGACAGCCAGAGTGAAATATTCCAGCAGAAGCTGCTGCAACAGGAGCCATCTCAGAAGCAATTCGCTGAAATTCAGGTGCTCTAACATCATCTTTTAATGAATTCTTAAGGCATGAGGGACCTTAAGCAAAAAGCCTTTCATGTTCCACATCTTTGCCTACTGTTATTTCTTTTTCATGTCCATTTTTTTTTTGTTATTCCTCTCTTGGAGGAGATACATACAAGGTTCTGGGATGTATATATCCTGTGATTTCATATCCTTTTTTGGCTTTCCACTTCTTATTTCAACGTTGTTTACATAAAAGTTCCAAATGAATGCAATCAGTGATGCCTGCGTTGGGAAAACTTTGCTTACGTATGAAAGAGGCGAGGCTGTCAAAACTGGAGAGTAAGAAATTGCCCCTTGTAAAAGATGTGTATTTGGGGGGGGTTGCGTATATTTTCTGAATAACTTTGCCTCTTCCTTGCTTTTTCCTAGATTTTTTTCTTAGATTTAAGTAAGTTTCATGTTCCCAAAGACGTGAGTGAGTCAAAACAGTAATTTCAGAAAGTTAGGAAACCCCAAGTCCATAACACACTCCATTTGCCACAGCGTAGCTGCCATGGTTGATTAGGTATTTTAGCGTACCTGTGGGAAATGGGGAACTCGGATCACTTTGTTTTTGTGGATGATCTTTATCATACTTGAAGGAGGTGAAGAGGAAACTCTTCGATTTAATGGTACAGCTTGTAATAGTCAGCTGGTTGATTCTGATACCTGCTTAAAAACAAAAACAGGGAGATCAGAGTTGGAAAGGAGAAAATATAGCAGAAAGACTCAGGATCCTGTAGCATATCCAAATGTTTACTTCGTGCCTTTTTACTGACTCTGGGCTCTAAACAGTCCCCATCCCTTCATCAAATTAAAGTTTTTCACTTGTGTACTAAAAAACCATCCTTTCTAGGAAAGCATTAAGAACGATACAGGGGTAAATGTCGTTGGGAGAAAATACACATTGGATTTTCAGTGCTGGAGGAAAAGCTTGTAAAATAAAGATGAACTGGGGCTTTTTTTAAGGTTTTGGTTTTTTTTGTGGGTTCCTCGCCTCTTCCCTGAGGTTTGAAGTCCTATGAAGTTGAGTTTCTCTCAGAGGGGAGAGAACAATGAAAGGGAGGGAGATCTATCATATTGTCTGCGTTTTAAATGGCCTGTTTTCTCTTTGGTAGAAAATAAATAGTAAATTTGGATTAGCTCTTAACTTCTTACTCTCAAAAGAAATCACAAATCTAGAGTTAAGTAATGAAACCTCTTTAGGAAAATCAATGTAACCTTTATCCAAGCTCAATTTATTCAAGAGGTCAGCTATGTTGCTGCCTAGGCATAGCTTGAATTTAATGATTAACCTCTTAATGACTGTTCATGTAACTTCCATAGGGTATTTTATATAAGCATAAGCCAAGATGATAACAGAATGCTGTGGTAGAGCAGTATGTGCTATTCAGGGAAAAATCTCATCCCAAATCCTGTATGCAGCATGCATCAGCCCCAGTGAAACTGAGAGAAGCCCATTAAGAAATCCGATTAGCTGTCTGCTCTCTAGGTGAGTTAAAATCTCTGTCCAGTGTGGTAATCAGTGATGTCTAACTGGTGGCTTATCTGGTAATAGTGCTGTCGCCTTTCATAGAGGCGCCTCTCCTGCAGTTCCACCTGGCTTGTGTATTCATTTCAGCCAGAACACCGAGCGGCCAAGTGAGAGCCTGTAATAAATTTTAAAATCCTCTTCAGAGCTGAAGCCGGCACTGTGGTGTTCTGTTGTGTTGCCCTTTGTTCCACCAGGTTTCCCTGTGAGATCTCCAGGTGTCATGTAAGCAGTAGCACACAAGAGTGGGGAGAGTGTGCTTTGTGTGAAAGCAGCATGGAAAAGTGCAGCATCAGGTTCAAGTTTCAAAGCAAAGTAATGTCAAGTACTAGTTACTGTGCTTGCTCCAGCAGTAGTTTTCTACAAATGAAAAGAAAAAGAAACATCATTTTGGGAAGAAATAATGAAAAATATTTCCAAATAGCTTTAGTTAATGTAATAGCCTGTAAAGTCTAAATTGTTTTCCTGTTAAAATGCAGAATGTGAGGAAGAGCAATTCTAATGTCAGCAGTTTGGATGTAATTTATCTCCATAAAATACAGATCTGGTGTCCCTTCCGTATCTGTAGATGTTCATGTCCATGGAGAGACCTGGCTGAAACCTGTGGAGCACTGCAATAGCAATCAAGATGAGTTGCCAAATGGGAACTGAACTTTCCATCAGCTCTTGCCACATAAATATAGTCCTGAATCTTTTGAAAGTGTCGTCGGTTGGTAGTTGCTTCCCATCAGTGTTTGTTCATCTTCTATATTTTCCTTTCACTCAAAGGAGGTGGATTTAGACTGCAGCTTGATGGTTGGGGGTTTCTTAATTGTTGTATGCTCTTTGCTTCCATCCAAGTGACTGTGATCTCAGCCATGCTTTGTACCTTATTTTGTATTTCATTCTAAACTGGCTGTTGTGAAATATATGAATATTGGGTCATTTCTGTCTAGGTTTATGAACAATTTTGAACTGTTTCTAGCATCCCCAGCTGATTGAAACTTCAGTGGGCCCTCAAGGAAAGTGAGGTGATAACATATGGTACAGCACAGTAGATAAGAGGGTGCTTCTCTCTTCCCCTTCTCATAAGTCTGCTTTGTGGTTGTAGTTCTAGTTTCTTGGTTAATTTGTGAAAAGAAATCTCACTTCTCTGTTGGAAAGAGGGGTAAGCAATGGCTGATGGCCTATATCATAGGAAAAGTAAGCAGATTTGATACCTCCAGCCCTTTGTAGGAAAAAGTTGGTTCTCAGAGTCCTGCTGGAGGTGGTGTATATTGTCCTCACCTCGAAGTGCACAGAATGTGCTGGTTGATTCTCCTGTGTTTTGGAGACCCGTGCTCAGGAGTATGGGTACAGTACACTTGGTGTATACACGAATGTTTAGGGTTTGGACTGGTTAGTAAGAGGCTCTGTTAAACCACTGCCCGGTTTTCTGCTCAGATATTTAGTTTATTTCCCCCTCTGTGTTGAACCTCCTTTCCTTTTCTTAGTCTCCTGTCTTCCCAGTTCAAATTAGTTGCAGTTTTGAAGGAAATGAACATTTTTCCTTTTCTTTACACTTAAACCAGAAATTCAAAGGACAAAATGCCCCTTCTTCACTCTCAGGAGTGAAGTGCTATTTTATAGTACCCTCAGATTAAATGTTGGGGTTGCTAATCTACTTCTTGCACCACAGTTCTTGTACTGAGGTCAGCTTGTTTGGAGCAGTATTTGCAGAACTATTTCAGGACATCTCACTCACTATTTTCAAGTCAGTAATGTAACCTTATATAAGCCAGTCTCCATCCACTTAACTCCAGGACAAATGTGGTGATTAATATTTATATAAAGGCTTTCATGTTTCCACAGTGAAATTGTCTCACTTTGAAAAGAAAAGGTGTCTTTTTCCCTGTTGACTTGGTGTGAGAAAGCTTGCAAAGGCTTCCAGCAGCACTGCATCCGAGACAGGCATCAGCAGAAGAACTGAGGTCATCTTTAATTTGGTATTTCATTTTGTGAAATTGCCTACTTCAAGAGAAATAAAACATTTACATGTATATTAACCAATGTTTGCCAGCTCTTGGAATAAAGCCAGTTCTCTCAGGGCCAAACAAACGCTCTGAGTGAATGAGTAATAATCTGCTATTGTCACTCCTAATTTATGGATGAGTAGAAAAAGCAATGTTTGCCATTTTAAGTTGTCCTATTCGCTTGAAAGACTAGAAATCATGATTAGCTGTTGGCTTGGAGTATCAATAGCATGTCTGTTTACAGCTGATTTACTCAGTATAGCTGTTGCAAAAGTTCAAGACCTCCCTACATGATAAGAAGTAATTGTGGAAGAAGATGAGAACACATGAAGGTTACAGATGTTTTGGGACACTAATTTGGAAGCCACAGCCAGAGGCTGAAGGATACATGGCATCTCCTCTTTATAAATGACATGCACGGTCTCCCTGTGCCTCGTTTATTTTCTGAGGAAATCTGTATCTTCTCATGTTAATAGAAAATTTAAAAATCCATGGATTCCCAAGATAATGTCTGTATTGGCTTTTGTTGTTAAGTAGAAGGAGGGCATACTACTGATTATCTTACAACGATGTTTTCCTGTCTCTGAGCCTTTCCATTTGCTTAATTTTCCAACAAATGCAATTAAGAACAGTTTTGGAAACTTTGTTTTACACATTCATGAGCATGCTTTTGTCATGAAGTTAACAGCAATCTCGCTGTGATTGGGGTGAATAAAAACAGCAATCAGAGACTCTTTTGTTGAGAACGAGGCATGTTTTTAATGGGAATGCTTAAAATCCTACCTTATAAAGCCCATGTTAAATACTGCAGGGAGGCAAATAGCATAGCCCCTCCTGAGTAGGAGTTTATGGGAATGAGAGTCACTCTTGAGATTAAATTGTCCACAGAGTGTCCTGTGAAGTCTTCCATGAGGTCTCCTGATGGGCTGTGGAGGAGGCTGCTCCATCACACCTAAATACATAGGCAGGAGATGGATGAGAAGTACAAACCTCAGCTGTCAGCCACTAAAAGCAAACCACAGTGCAGAGGTGAGACCCATCATTGATGTCTGTCTTCTCTGATGGATGGACTCTTCCATCCACTTCTTTCAGTCTTTGTTTTACTTCCATGCAGCTTGTCTTCTTTGTGCTGGTTTGTCTTTCTTTTCATTTTGTTTCTTTTCTTGCGCACTAAGGGGGCTCTCCTGCACTTTCTGCCTGGGCTTCGTTATCTTGCTCACCTACTTGGCACTGCATAACTTTTTTCTTCCTTTCCCGCCACTGCATTAAACTTCCTATCTGTTATCTTGTCAAATGAAATAACAGCAAGTGCGGTCGGTGTTGATGTTGTAGATACCAGGATATCCCCAGCCCAGGGTGCAGCCATTAATATTCTGTCTGTAAGCTGTGGAAGACAGACTCTGAAGAGATGCCTAAGGACATGATTCCTCAGCCCCTCTGAAAGGTCAGACGTAGGACTTAACTTCTGTACTGTGTAGCCTTAGCTGTCACTTGATGTTTGCAAGCACTTGGATAAGATTAAAAACTAATATATCCCTCTTTTGAGAGAAGGTCAAATAATACGTGATTCAAACCCTACCTGTACTGGATCATGGCAGGAACCTTTAAACACCCATTCTCTGCACATGCACAGCTCCCAAAACCATCCATGAGTCCCAGTGCTGACTTGACTTCCACTGTTGGCGTTCCAGGAGGATCTTGGTTTGATTGTTGAGTGCCTGCTTGTTGAACTGACAAGAGGGATCTACTGAGTACTCCAGTAAAATGATGTACATATATATAATATATAATAATAATAATACACATACCAAATGTGGCTGGTTTAAACAAGGAAGCAAAATGAGTGGTATTTTTTAAGAGCTGGTCAGCAGTATCTTAATAAAAATAGAGGGGTAGGGGAGAACTAACTGTACCACAATATGAACAAAAAAACCCCAAACAAAACACTAAAGGAAAAAAAACCAAAACCCAAACCTAAAAAAAAAGCAACACCCCAAAGAAAAGAAAACCCACAACCAATCCACCCAGCAGCTTGAAGCAATGTTTCTTGAAATTGCTTTAAAATATGAAACTATTAAGATTAATCCAAATCAGTCTATACAGAGTGAGATAGATAGATATGTGCTTACATCTCAGAAGCAGCAGGTGCTTGCAGTATTATAAATAGAAAGCAATACAAATTGAAGTGCTTATTAAATTTGCCTTTATGATACTTTGAAGAATTGCCCTAGAACAGAAAAGAAAAATTACCAGAGGCTCTGGATTAGAAAGATGACTTAAATAGCTGTGCTGCCAAAGGAAACAGAACATAAACCAGAATAAGTGATAGACTTGTTCAGAAAAGGTTGTCTAACAGTGATTTGTCTCTAGCATGGAGAGGTTGGCCAAGAGCTTTGGAGGGATGTGATTGAACACAGGAGGGCTTAATTTTTTTCATCAGTTTTAATATGGTATTGAGTTTTAATATATTTTCCAGGAGATTGCACTGTAATCCTTTCTAGCACTTCTATTTCTCAAGTTTTTCCTTGTTTCCCTCTTCCTTTTCTCCCAGCTGACAAGACCTAATTCTGCAGGAAATGTTCATGTTTGTGAAATGGACTTGTTCAGAATTTTTGCTGCCTTTTTGGATAAGGCCATGGTGAAGATCCTCTATCTAGTTTAGCATTTTCTAATATTCTTGAAACACTGTAGGGGCTCCACAGAAAAGTGGCTGAGCATAGCAGCTAAGGAATCGTCAAGTAAACCAGATCAGAGCAACAGGCTCAACTGGAAGACTAATAAAAATAGGTCAAAATCTGCAATGTTTTTTTCTTTAACGAGATACTCAAATTGATTTAATTTGGCAGGGAGCATATCAGGAAATCTTAGTATGGAAAAATAAGTGCATTGAGGAGCAGTGAATTTCCCTTTGTAAGATCTGCTATGCTGCTTTTTAATAACAAAGCACAGGCATCCTTGGTGGTGAAGAGGAGGTCTGCAGTGGCACAGTGTTGCTCCTGCACCCTTCTCGTTGGGTCACTGTCTTGGAAAATGCCTGGCACAGAAACAGCAAGGGCATCTAGCTTGGAAATGGTGATAACGTGCAGATACAGAACAAGTCGAGTCATTATCACCGAGTGAAGGGGGAAAGGGAACACATGTAGACAACTGGACTCCTGGCTGGCACTGCATGCATGGGCTTATACGAGCTAAAGGGGCTGGTATATCATTACCAGTATATTTTACCTATCATTAGGAAATCAGCTGCAACTATCTCCTTATGAGTTGCAGGAAAAAGACAACTAAGGCAGTGCACAAACATGACTACCCTTGGAAAAATGCAGCAGGGAGTGAGGCTGGTGTCTTGCACTAAGCTTGCTGGGGTTAATGCGGTATTGTCTATCACTGGTGACTCTGAGAGCACTGTGAATGTAGCAGATTGCTTTAAAGACAACCCGAGTGGAAAAGGAGGCTGTACAGGACCAAATGAGAGGGGTGAATGTGAATAGTGTTGCATGGGGGAGGTGATGTTTTGGTCTTGGTAAGTGCTTTAAAAGGAGGTCACTTGTACTTTACTGTGTTGAACTGTGGTACTGATCAATAGCTGTTCGCTGGGTGTTGTAGAGGAACTTCTGAGACATCCTTGTCTGACTTCCTGGGCTTGCTCGTAATGGGCTCTGTTACACACATGGCTCCACAGCATTTGCTTTTGCTTACAAGTTTTTGAGCTGGGGGAAGGTCTTGGCAGTAGAACTGTAAATAAGAATATATAAATACGTGGTGCAAGAACCAGTGTTGGAGAGCTGATGAGGCAAAACAGGTTTGTGTTTATAGGGTGGCTTTGCTGAGAAACTCCCTTTGTTTAGACTGTGCAAAACCTTCTTCTTTCTGTTTGTAATTTTATTAAGTCTTAATTAAACTTTCTGCATTTAAATTAGTTTACATTAATGTCACACTGTCTTATTATGTGTATATTGACAGACACTAACAGGAATTTGATCAGCCTAATCCAGCTGTATGTAATTATGTGCCTTCCTCTTAAATAATTGCAAAGAGTCTATCAATCATGGCAGGAAAGCCGCCTGTTTTATTACAATGTGGGATTGTTTAGTGAAATGTAATAAGACTTCAGGTTTCAGCTGAGGCGTAAACAGAAAGAGATTTTACTGAGACCAGTAGTAGGAAGAAAAAATTCCCCACCCATCCTGTGTTGCAAGCCTCAGTTCTTATCTTCCTTCCCCCCACCCCTCTCAAAAAAAAGGTGTCCTGATTGCACTGTTTTCACACTAATGTTGAGAACGTTTCTGTAACTGAAAGGAATTTGGGAAAGATGCAGATTTCTGGCTGCTGGAGGAAGAGCTCTAGCCTAAACCTGTAGTGCTCTTCCAATGTAAGGTGTTTTATTTAATTCATTGATAACTTGATTATCCAGATCAAATGAGAGTGTGTACGAGACAGCAGAGGTGGGAATGAAATCTGCCAAATGCCAGCACTGCAAGAGTTCTAAAATAAAGCTTGGAAAGCAAGTAAGGAGGGGAGCAATACAGGTACCCCATCGATTGTATTTGGGTTGATTTCTGTGTGATTTAGTTACTCTCCACTGTCCTGCAGTCCTTCCCTGGCACATGTAGAAGCAGGGAGAGATAGACATGTTGCCAGCAGTCTTTCCTCAGCCTCCTACTGGAAAACTATCTGTGCCAAGAAAAGCTTGAAAAACCAGAACTTCAGACAAGCCCTGAAGGGGATGAGTTTGAGATCTGAACCCATCATTCAGTGTGTTCTGGCATTGCATCAGGCTTGCTTTAAATGTGTGAATACCTCTAAGCTACTGTATGGAATAAAACGGTAAGTGCTATTGTCAGTGCAGTGCTGTCCATTTCCCCTGTGGGACTCTCGGGGGTTTCAGGAGCTCAGGTACACATCCAGATAGTTCCGTATGTTTGAGCTAGAAGAGTGAGATATCCCACTGTGCCTTCCGAAGAAACAAGCTGTTTCACAAATAGTTTTGATCCAGCATACACAGATTGTCTTGTGGTCAGGAAGTACACAGTTCTGGACATTCCAGGTTTCTGCAGTCTTGGGACTGTTCTTCCAGCTTTGCTCTTCTGTCAGTCACTCTGCATCCTTCCCCTCTCCAATGCACACACAGGTGTACGCACACACCCGTGCCGCCCAGGCTCAGCTCCTGCCTCTGTGGTTTCTGTGGTTTTAGATTTAACATTCCATTCTTGCTTGCTGTGGGCATGGATTTTCTGCCTGCCAATCTTTAGCCTGGACTGAAATTTCAGTGCCAAAGTTTTAAAGACAGTAGAATAGTAATGAAAAGCGGTGACAGTCCCTCAACTCTCCTGTTTGCATTAGAAAACTATAACATCAGGCTTCGGACTTGCTGGCGCTGTGCCTGGCACATGCCTCGGGGATCTGTCTCAAACACCTTTATAGTGATGCTGTCTCACAGAATGACTGTGTTGGGAACTCCTTAGTTTGAACAGGGGAAGCAACAACCAGATCTCATGTAGGAAAAGTGTGTTTCCCATCCAGGTCCTCATCATTTCAGAAGATGAGCACTGCTACCCTCTGGTGATAGTTCAGCTTGAGGTGTGAGCAGTGACACTCGAGGTCTGGGTGGGCCGCCGCAGCTGTTCTGGAAAACAGAAACACTGTTTTCACGCCAGATTCCTGTTGCTGCCCCTTCTGGCAGATGCCAAACTCTTGAGGTTGATCTGGGAAAGCAGTACTTAAATTTTGAGGAGCTCTGGCCCCAGTGACTAGTTTATTATTTATTTAGTGTAGCTGTTTAGAAACTGACTGAATTTCTGTAAAGACACTGGAAAGATAAATGTTTTGTATCCAAAGGAGCCTTGTCAGGAACAGCTGAGAAAATTACCTTTTATGAAAACAGCTGAGCAAACACATAATACCAAGTCATATGCTAGACGTTGTGGTTTACTGCATTTATGTGCAAGATCATCTGTAGCTGTAGAGATGGAGAATGGCAAGCTCTTCTTTTACAGCTTCCCCTAGGAACTGAATTCATGCAGTGGCAGAAATTACGTTTACTTTTCTTGTGTTTTCAGTAAACATTAGTTGTACTTCTTCACTGGACTGCCTGTTGGAAAAGTTGTCTTGGTGTTGGTTCGCTACCAGGAAAAATACAGGTTATTTATCCACCTCTTCATGGAGCAAAATAAGTTGCCTTTTTATTTATTTTGTTTTAATTGCATTCTGCTTAGTTTCTTTGCTGCATTCAGGGCAGATAGGATGGCACTGCATGTCTGTGCTGGTTTGGCCAAAATCTAGTAATATAGCCCCTCAGAGAAAACCAGGTTACAACCACCCTTCCCCCCACAGGGTTTGGGAAAAAAGGAAATTTTTCCTCGAAGGAAAGTGAAAGAGATAAAAACTATTTATTTTAACAAACACACAGGAAAAGGATAATGATGCTCAATAATGAATTAAAACCCTCGCTATAGAGAGAAACCTGGGAAGATTTCAGAGTCCTTCTGTAGGTGTGGTCTCTCTCCTCCTCGGAGCTGGTTGGTGAGGGCGTGGGCCCACCCCCGGGCCTCGGGGAGAAAATTCTCCTGATGTGTTCTGATGTTGTTGAAACAGTTCAGAAGAGAAGAAGGGAAAAAACCAAAGTCCCAGGAAACAAAATTCAGCTCTCCGTCTCACACCAAGAGGGAAAAAAAAAAACAGCTGGCTGAGAAAAAGCAAGCAGGGTGCTCCCTTCGTGCCTTCTGCAGCCAGACAACACTGAGGAGTGTAATCTCTGTGTCCTTGAGAAGCTGCTTTGGAAAGTTCGTCTGTTTTTTTTTTTTCCCTCAAGCTCAGTTTAAAGGCACAGAAAAGGCACAATATTACTTTTTGGGCATAGAGCATGATAGGGGATACACATGACAGAGTCACCCCAAGACAACGTCGCCTCGCCTCTGTTTAACAATGCCTCCCCAAATGCTGAGATCTGCGGCTCTTTGTTTCTAATGGAGATTGCTCGCTATACCCAAGTCCTTAGAATTGTGAAAATCATATGGAAATAGCTTTCTGCTTTGGCGGCCTTGCTCTCTCTGACTTTCTGGCAGCATTCAGTCATGGCTTTCATTTTCCAAATGCTGTGAGTAGTTTGGAGACTCTCAAAGCTGCATTTACAGTAAATGTGATGTTGCAGTAATGATGGGTCAAGTCAGCATTAGAAAAAAAGCCACCACCTCTCACTAAAAAATAATGTTAAACTGACTTCAAACAGAATCTTAATAGTTCCATATTGCTACGTGTATAATTAAAAGCTTTCACCCTTGAAAACAGGGTTCTTTTGATTTGCTAATTGTAATTCCTTGCTACAGTCAAATAGCTGAGGTAAATTTTTATGATATTAAGAATTGGCCTCTTGCTGTAACGTGAAAATCCATTTTCTCAGAGCAAAAATTTTTCTCTTAATGCTTTTCTTCATTTTTAGCAGAGTCTGAAATCATGACAGTGTCACTGAAAGAGAAGAGCTCAAGTTTAGCATTGCAAGCTTTATCTTCAGGTATGCATCAATTCTGTGCAGCTTCAGTTGGAAAGGAATGGGTGACCCAGAGCATTTTGATCATGGAGAAGGAAAGTTATTTTTTTGGCTGTTGCTGCAGTCATTGCTTGTTTTGTTAGGGGATGGCTTGTCTAATTAAACACTGGGGTTTTTATAAGCAATTGATAATAAGTTCGCCTCTTTAGTGGTGGCACAGAACTGTGTTTCAGTACCATAAGAAGCTCTCCTGTAGCTGGAATATTCACTTCATCATGGAGCCGCTTTTGTGTTGCTCAGAGTGGGTTGTTGGGGAGGTTTGGGGGAGGGATGGAGGATGTGACTAGGATTGAAGTGTTTTGCTAATCCTTTTGGCAGGCCCAGTCTTTAGGGTTCAGCACTCTTAGTTGAATCGGCAAATCTTTGCTCTGTCACCCACACAAGTGATTACATAGAACCAGTCAAATAATGAAGATTTTTTAAACTATAATTTTTCATTTAGTGTTAAAAATGAAGTATAATAATTGTGCTTGAATGTGATTGAAATGCTGCTGGACAATTACTATTGCAGTTGCCTAAGAACTGTTAAAGTCAAGCTTTTTTGCCTTTTTTCCTCCCCAAAAAGTTTCCTGCATAGAGCCAGGCTTGCAAGGCACTGGGTCTGACACAAACACAGGGGCAGGTTTAGCTTCTGTCTCTGCATGGGAAATGGGTGCAAACTGGTCCAAGTGCTCCTGTGAGTTCTACCCGGGTAATAGCCACACAAAGTGATGAACATGCTTTTCAGAGAAGTTGTAAGGGTTACTTTTCTCACACCTGCCAGAACTAAAATGTGAGGTAAACCAGAGTTGGACCTGAGTGGATGGAAAGGCTGGGTGCAGAACTGTACTCTCTAGACACCTCATCTAGTAGAGCTCCATGCACCAGTATTCCTGCTTGTACATCTGTTCCAGACTTCTACTGAAATACTTTTCAAAATTCCCGTTTAGCTGCGTGTCTAAATCACCTTAGAAACTGGTGACCTTGCTGGTACTATTCCTGCAATGGCCAGACCTTAGAGTTTCAGGAGAGAAAATTCCCCATCCAAAATGCGATATGTCACCTCAAGGTAAAATCAGTTACAGAGTAATGATTAAAAAAAAAAAAATCAATCTATGTTCCATGGAGAAGAAGCCTGGAGAAGAGGAGGCTCAGGGGTGACCTTATCAATCTCTGCAACTACCAGGAAAGAGGTTGTAGCCAGGTGGGGGTTGGTCTCTTCTCCCAGACAACCAGTGCTAGGACCGAGGGGACGCAGTGTTAAGCTGCACCAGGGGAGGTTCAGGCTGGACAGTAGGGAGAATTTCTTCACAGAAGGGGTGATTAGACATTAGAATGGGCTGCCCAGGGAGGTGGAGTCACAGTCCCTGGAGGTGTTTAAGAAAAGACTGGATGTGGCACTTAGTGCCGTGGTCTGTTTGACATGACGGTGTTCGTTCATGTGTTGCACCTGATCTGAGAGGCCTTTTCCAATCCAGCTGATTCTGTTATTCTGTGGGGCAGCCTAAAATAAGACTTGCCCTTTATTAAATAGTACCCATAGTTTGTGTAGCAGTATTACACGCAGTTCAGTCATTCATTAAAAAACCCCAAAACATTTGCCTGGTTTCAAAGGTAGGAAATAATGCATCTCTGTTGCTTGGACCCCACTTTTATTAGGGATGGAAGTAGGAATGATATTACTTCAGCTAATTTGTGGGTTCTGTGCTCCCCATGCTGGCTGGGGCAGCACATCAGGGTTCCTTCTGCTCTGTCAGGAGCTGCCGTCTCCTTGCAGTGGCCACTGGCTCGGCTGCAGGGAAGCTGAAGTTCCGTGAGGTAAGGGGGATTAAAGCTTTGAGTGTAGGAGGCCCTGCACTGCTGCTGTGGCAGCACAGAGCCCCTTGTGTCCTTTCTGCTGGGACTGTGCAAGGAGAGAGCACTGTGCCATGGCCTGGGGCTTTGGCAGCACTCAAGGAACAATCCTGTTTCAGTGGTGGGAAGGTCTTTGTCACGAGGACGGGGAGTGCTCCTGTTTTAATGACCACACAGTGCTGAGCAGTGGTTCTCTGCTGACCAGGCTTCCTCTTGCCCCTTGGGTCCCTACCTCCTTCTCTTTCCAGCTCTTGGGCCCAATGGTTCTTCCAGCCTCCATGCTGCGGCTCTGGCTGCACAACTCTCAAGTAATCAGTCCAGCAGCAAAAATAAGTAACAAGCTGATAAGCTTGTTGGTTTGAGTTCTTCTCAGCTCTGAAGCTGGTGTATCTAGGTGATTGGGAACTACTGGTTTAGGGGCTTTTTAATGCTCAAATAATCGGAAGAGTATTGTCTGCTTAGATGTCTTGTGTCCTTTTTTCCAACTGCTGGCAGGCAGTCTGAATAGTGTGTCCAGATTGTCTGCTGGTTTGTTGTTTCATTTTATTTTTAATTTCTCAGTAACATCCATGCCCCTAAGGGAAAATTTAAATTATAAAAAATAACTCCCGTCAGATTGTTTGTATTTCAAGTTGTTTTGCTATTCCAGGAATGTTGCAGTGTTGGTAGCAGGATCATGAAGCCAGGTTGATCCAAATTGGCTTGCAAACACTTGTAATTTTGGATTTGTATAAAAATTAGTCAGTTTAACATGGTTAATACATTCATGCTGTAAGGCTGGTGATAATAAGTTCTTTAGACATTAAGACATGCAATTACTCTAAGTGCAGATAAACAAAATCTTTTGCGCATGTGTTGCACGTGGAAGGATATGCAAATTTGCAGTACTCCATGAGCACTGGCATACCCAGAGTCAAGGCTACCATTCAAGGCTCGCAGGAATAGCCATGTGTGGTGTGAGGAGCTTTTAACTGCAGATTACTGAGGGTCAGGGTTAATTTTACCAACAAAAGGAGACAACAGACTGCCACTGATCTGGTTGGAAGATTGCTGGTATGTTTTGAAGGAGACCAGTCCCTACCGGATTCTACTACAGACTTCTGGTATAAAATTATCCCTGCTTAGCCACAGTTGACTTGCTGTAAGATGCTGGCAAATACTTCAGCACCGGTATGAGTGACTTCAGTGACTCAGTCCACCAATTCATGTTTTTAGGTTTTGATGTTAGCTCTGCAGAAACAATTCAGAGTAACTTAACCCAGAAGACAGAATGAAGAACACCTTTGTATATAACAGCAATGTGGATGATGGGCATGGGGGAATGTAATTGCTCTAGTAGGCAAGCCAGAGTACTAAATTTGTGAATTTTTATTATATTGAAGAACAATGTCTTTAGGTTTCTCCTCAGTAACCTGAATTTTTTAAATGTTTTTTTCTCCTGGAAACCTTAGCTCTTCAGTATCAAGCTGGAGTAGGCTCTGTGAGATGGATGTTTCAAATAACTTTACCAAGTCAACACTCATTTTCTTGACTTGGCATTCAAGATTGTTTCTTTCTAGCCAGCAAGTCCCTGTTTTTGGGGGAAACTTTGCTGTAGTGAACTTAAAAATAACCTCATCACCCCATGCAATTTTATAATCGAATTTTAAATTTCAAAATTGATAAAAGTAAGGTGAAGTTACCGTATCTGACTAGGGCCAGGCTGCTGTCATGGTGTAGTGGACTACGGGTTTTAGACTCTTCTAGAATTTGTTAATCCCTTCTGTTGCTGTTCTACTTGTGTCCCAGTTGAGGGAGTTGCTGACTTTCCAGTTAAGGCAGTAGTTGAACCAGTTTGGTGATCACTTCCCCCCTGGGCAGATGTTTGGGCCAGTTGAGCAGTTCATCGCAATGGGAAGCAGCCTTAGGAGGATGGGGTGTGTGCAGCCTGCAGCAGTGAGCCCTCCCCTGTTCAGGGGAGACTGGCATGAAAAGGAGACTCAGCTTCTGACTGAGGAGGAAAGGTGAGCTTCCAGTTCTTCTGCAGCTGGTCCAAGGTTAGAGTTTGCACAAGACTGAAGTACCTGTGGGACATCACTTTCTCACTGACCTTTTGATAGTCACTTGCTCTGAGATATTTTAAATGAGCAGTGCTAATGAGACTGTTAATTACACCCATCCCAATGCTGTATTACTTCCTTCCTCTCTTCACTGGCATTCAGCCTTCCCTGAGCACAAGCAGGGTTGTTGCTGGCTGAGGGACGATATAGCTCAGTAATGTCAGATAATTTGTTCTCATGGACTGTGCACGCCACAGGGAACAAGACCCTAATGTTGTAATCCTGCCTCTGTCACTGCCTTGATATGCTTTATGGATCTGTTTCTTTCTTTCCATAATTTTCAGTAGTCAGTGAAGTCCACGGGGGCTGGTAAGAGGCTTGGCAGTGGAAGGGGAAAGCTGTGGCACTCTTAATGTGCTTGTACAACATGGGCTGTAGAGTTTCCTCATATCCAGCTGAGCACTGGCTTTTCAGGGCCGTTTCATTCCAGGATCATAGCAGAATCTACAACATCCTGGACTTTTCCTGTGGGGAAGTGTTGTTTCCTGCAGCAACTGTCCAATCCTGGCAGTCACGGCCGGGCACCTGGCGGCAGCAGGACCCTGGCAGCAACTTGAAGAGATTCACCACTTCCATTTTATGGTTCAGTTAAGATGAACCCTAAAGCTCATTTCTCTGAAAACTCTGGGCCAGTTTCTGTGCGAGTCCATCTCTGCCAGTAGCAAAGCCAAGTAACGCAGTCTACTGGAAACGTATTTGGAGACTGATGCCAGATTCCCAAACGGGAGAGTGTCAGCTTGCAATTCAAGTGGTGCTGACGTTTGCGGGAAGGCTTTCTGTTCTAAGCCGTCAGATGTTAGCCAGTGTATGTAATTAACTTGGTATCATTCTGCTTCAGAATGAAATATTCATTCAAAAGAGACTTAAAAAAACATCCTGATGTTTTTAATGTCTGGGTAGTAAGTGATGCTGCACAGAGCAAGGCATACATTTATTGTTAGAGAGATTGGTTTCGTGGCAACTCCTCTTTGTTCCCAGAGGCTTTTACTGTCCATCACTTCTTGGGTCTTTTGGGTAATCCAGATACAAAACCCACAGACGTACATTAACAGTGGAAACAGAAAATACTACCAAAATACAGTCTGAAATGCTCTGGTTGGCTAATTATCCCAAAGGACAAACGTAAAACTTTATTTTGCATAGTAGTTTTTCTAGAGTTTGGTAATAAATCTTGTGACCAGAGCAGGAGAGGGAATGGAAATGGAAGGGGTAAAAGATTTGTTTTGCTGCAGAGGAAATTCAAGAGTTAATTAGAGAAGTGATAACAACACCAGACCAGAAACGTATGGCTTGCAGAAGGTGTAATACCAAGAGCTCTGCTCTGAGTCAGGGAGAGAGTTGAGGATTTGCTGAGAAGAAAGTTATGAAAGTTTAAAAATTAAGTAGTCCTGTAGATTAAAAGATTGGAACAGGGTGTTGTGTGGTTGCTCCATCCAATTCCTGTTTACCTGCCCCTCACAAAGTTCATTGACCACTTCTGGTCTCTAAATCTGTTACATATTTTGATTCTAATGCTGCAGTGTGCAGAAGGAATTGATTCTTCTTAAGACTTGAACTTTACTGTTTCCTCTTTTGAAAAATATCTCAGGCACCAAAATTTCCCTTTTGTGCTTTATCAAAACCGAAATGAAGGTTTGCCTCAGAGTGCAAGCTGAATTTGCAAAGTTCATGATCAGAAAACTTCCTGAAAGATGTATGTGCAGGGGATGCAGGATTGATTAATCCAGATGCACACTGAGATCTTGTCATGCTTGAGCCATTTTTTGTTGGGAGTGGGTTTTTATTGCTGTTTTGGCTTTGTTTATTTGTTTAGATTGCATCCAGGATGGACCATATAAAGCCAGAAGTATTGATGCTTTGCCTTTTTGCTGGTTTTCTAGTACCACAGGGTTGCTATGACAGTCTGGTCACTACTGTCAGTTCAAGTTTACCAGAGTTATTCCACGTTGTACTTTAAATGATGCAAAGTAATTGCCTGGATGAGATCCACAGCAGGCAGGTGGTTACTTGTGAGAAAGGATGAAAAGTCCTTTGTAGCTGCACATAACCTCTAGGTGAGGATTCTTGTTTTGTATGTGAGCGTTTTTAGTTCCATTTTGCTTTTGTGATCAGGCTGACAAATGAGATTGAGTGGTAACACCAAGAGAAAGCATCCCACTCTCAGTGAAACCTCTTCTTGGTTTTAAAAAAGTAGTTATAAGATAACTTGTAGCATAGACCAGAGATGACACATCAAGAGGAAATTGTGTGTGGGGTGAACTGAGCTTTGCAGCTGTGCTTGTTGACACATGCTCCTCACCTACAGCAAGCAGCACGTCAAAATCATCTTCATGTTTTGATACAAAGAAGAGGGAAAGAAAAGAGGAAGTTGCAGTAACCCACTAATTTCTACATATATTTTATTCTAAGTATATTAGAGTGATGGAAAAACCTGAGTTCATAATTTACTTCAATTCAACTCACGTGGCCCATGTCCAGCTGTTGTGCCATGGAAGAACTGCGGGATGTGGTGGAGAAGAATATAACCAATGGCTGGCATCCACCCTTGCTGCACAGTCAGGGAATTGCCCAGCTCTAGGCAGCTCAGGGGCAAAAAAACTTTGGGTATGGAAATACTAAGCACCTACTAATTCTCATTTCAGAGAGGCTTTCATACCATGCTGTGTTTTTGTTAATCTCCCATTATAGATTCTTCAGTATTTAAAAATTGTCTAGGAGATGCTTTAGAACAACTACCTTCTACTTTATTGATGACCGCTTGTCTACACCAGTGATTTGTTAACAGACTGGTTATCACTTGGGCTTTTTTACTTTTGTCAATGACAGCTGCAGTAAGAGTGACTGCACTGAGTCATGTTACGATTTAGACTTTGTTCTGTGGCAGCAGAACCAGAAGTATTAAATTAAGCAGCTCTTTCTCCTCATTTCTTCCTGTTGGAGTACCCTTTATGCCAATAAATACCTGTTGTGGATGATAAACACTTGTGGCAGGGTGTGTGCTTGCCCCTGCTCGTTCTGCAGGTTTGTGGGGAGCCACGGCCCCTGAGCAGGGAGCCTGCTGCTGTTTCAAGGAGGGGCAGCTGGAACCCTGTGTTGATGCAAGACTAAATCATATAATTTTCATGAAGTCTTTAGCTGTGTTGCCTTGTTTGCCTTGGAGGATAAAATATATGGTGCCAGGCTTTGTTTCTGGCTTAACAGAGTGCAAGTTCAGGGTCCTTGGGCTGGTACACACCATGATGAACGGCTCTAGTTTTTATGGGGAAAGCGTTACGTGGGTGAGCTGAACTCCACGATTCTGTTTCCTTGAAAGAAGATGCATTGGTGTCCATTGGATGAAAGATTTACCAAGTGGAGCTGCAAATGGTTTTAATTACTGGAGTGTGTGTAGATCTTGCTCAAAAGAATTGTTTTCTTTCTTTTGCAGTTTCTTGCACAGCCAGCCACGCAACAGAAAAGGAATTCTTCAGCCTCTTATTTCAAAAGACCTTGGACAATTTTCTGCTGTTCCACTCCCTTTGGTCCCACATTTCAGCAAAAAAAAAAGATCCAAAGGGGAGGATGAGGCAGCTTAGAGGAAAACCCAAGAAAGAGACCTCCAAAGATAAAAAGGAGAGAAAACAGGCAATGCAAGAGGCCCGGCAACAGATCACCACCGTGGTGCTTCCCACGCTGGCTGTCGTAGTACTGCTGATTGTCGTGTTTGTTTATGTAGCAACTCGTCCAAATACAACGGAATGATGCAGCTTTTCAGACTCTCTAGCTTTGGGATATTAATTTTACCAAGAGCCAAAAGGAACTCTCTGCCATTCTTTTAGTACTTTGCAAAGGAACTTGCTGGTATTTTCAGTCTTTCTCTTCGTTAGGGTCCCGTGGATTCTCTTTAGGAATGTAACATAAAACGTATTAGTGAATGTGCCAGTACGTTTTATGATCCAGTTATGTGCCTTTCAGACTTTTAAAAATGGTGTTTTTCTTAAAGCTGTTTGAAGCTCTATATTGTAAAAGGAAATCGTGTTCTGCTATAAATTTGTAAAAAATGAGCTTTCAGCTTTTATCACTGTTATGGATAATGTTGCTCCCATGAGCTCTTGTATGTCTATTTCAGAACTTCCAAAGAAGTACATTTCTTCTTTGTACTTAATGTCATATGAAGTGCTCTGATTCAGAAAGGATATATTTATTTTTTGAATAAAAGAAGTCTTACCTGGAATCTTCAAATTATTTTGAAAAAAAAAAAAGTGACATTGTGAAAGCCTACATTGTGTAATCATCAACCACTATATAGTTCACTCAAAAAGAATTTCTTTTTGGTGCGAGATGCCAACATGCAAAGTGAATACTTCAGGATCTGCTGGATGGAATCTTAAGGAATTTGGAAAGGGAGATTCTGCCAGGTTACGGTGAAGTAACTAATAACGACCTACATAAACACAGATAATTGCTTATCTGAATGTTTAATATTTGAAACTGTGTAAGTGGCAATAAAAAAGTGGTTTTGCTTACAGGTCTTGATTATTTCTTTTAATAAGGAAGGAAAAGTAACATTAGTGTAACTTTGGTCTCTGATCTGTTTGCTGAAGTGAACTGTTGTCCTGTGACATGCCCCCATCCCCTCATTGGAAGAAGGCTGTGAGCACATCTTGGGCAGTTTAATTCTAGAAACTCAAGCTACATATTCTCATCAAAATGCCTCAATGACCCTGTATTCTACTACAGCCTTTTCTCATCCAGGTATTTTAAGGCACTCAATAGGCATTAACCTTCAGAAGACTTTGAGGAAGGAGATTGAAAACTCTTTCTTCACTGCTCCTTAAATGCAGGCCAAGCAAGGAAGAACATGATGCTACAGAGCACTGGAGCATGGCAGGAACTATTTCTGTGCTGAAAGTTAAAGACCCCTTGAGTCTTTCCCTCACATGTAGTCTCTTGGCACAGGGATAGTCCTAGTGAAGTCAGCAGGACTCTTCATAGAGGTGCCAGTGAAAGAGGGGACTGTGTTTCCTGCATTGCCCTCATGTACTGCTCCTGTGCAGAATGCTGCTGCCAGCCAAAGTTGCTTTACGAAAAAAAAACCACTTCAGGTGAGCAAATGCAGGTCCTTGCAGTGCACTTTGCCCTAAGGCCCATGTTCCCACAGCAGGGCGAGCCTATGGCCAGCTATAAACCAGCTCCCCTGGGAACGACGCACGTACCTGATGGTGCGAGCACGGCTGTGGCTCCTGACGCGGTGCTACTGCTGTTGGGAGTGTCTGGAATTAAACTCGCCCTGCAGACTGAGATGTTTTCGAAATACAAAGTTTCCTAAAACCTAAAGAAAGAGTTTGGATGAACTGTTAGGTTGTTCCCCCCCTCAGCTTGCATCATAGTCAGGATATCTGCACAACGAACTGCACAGACAGGATGGCCAGCGTGGTCTGACTGCAAGAGCATTTACCCACTGAGTGACCAGCGGGAGGTCTGCTGGCAAACTCCTGTGCTCAGCGAGCCATGTGCTGACACTGAAATTATCTGTGCTTTGCACTGACAACCGTTTCCTTCAACTGGGGAGCTCTGAAATGATGAATCTGTAAAGGTAATTGCTTAGTCTGTCGTCTCCCAGCTGTTTCTGTTCTCCCAGGCACCAAATCCTTGTCCTATTTTTATTTTATCCTCAGTCAGGGATGGCTGCAATGGAGCTCTGGTAGTTTGCACGTTTTTCAACTGAGCTGTTCAGCTTGAATAAAATTTGTGCCTGAGGAAGTGAACATTAAGTGTGTGCATTTTAAATATGTGTGTCTTGCAAGGTACTTGGTGTCTTGGGCATCTAGAATAGAAGTGCAGTTTCTGATAACCTCTTGCACCGATTCCTCCTCATCATCCTCTTTCATAGATTCTTAACCAAGGTTTTTCTGACCCCACTTGTTCTGTAATACTTTGCGATGGCTCTAACGAAGTCCCTGTGATTTTCCCATCCCTGAGTAGTAGCTTATTTCAGTCCCTTCTACCTGCAGGGCTTTTTTATGAACCCAAGCAATGATTTTATAATTCAGAGAGCCTTCCCTGAAATTGTTCAGAGTCCTTATGCGGTTTCTCCCTCCCTTCATTTTCTGCAAGAGTTGAGTCTGTGACACGTAAGAGCAATGAACTGATGAACTGGCTGATAACAACTAAATAGGTGAAAGGTCAGTTGGGTTAGATAACATTTATGATTACTCCTCTAATGAGATGTTTCATTTCTGCTCCTTTTTCCAATGTCCTTCCTTTATCTCTTGTCATCTGTAAATTCTTTGGGTCACAATAATAATCTTTACAGAGACAAATGTCTATTAATATGAACCTATAGCTTATTAGAGACATTGTGTATTTCAGTTCTCTGAAATGTGCAATTTTACTGAGTGCTAATTGATAGGAAAATAGTGTTACACTTTCTGAATGGTTCCTTATGCAGAAGCTGGAATTGATTTCAGAGTTCCACTTAAAAAAAATAATATTTTTTCCTCTAGTAAATAATGAAGTTGGATTCTGACATTTTCTACCAAATTCCCTTTTACTAGTATTGAATATGAGAATGTGGATTTGGAAAAAAGGTATAAAGCCTCTGCAGACAGAAACTGTCAAAAATCACTGAGTAATAATGGGAAAGTAAATTAATGGCGGTTGCCCAATTGTCAACTTGTGTGAGCTTCTCAGCCAAAGGTGTAACTGTGCCTCTGGTTTTTTAACTGTATGTATTACTCCAGCTGTCAGTTGCCTTCAAAAATGTTTTAGAAATAGGGTTTCAAACCTTTTCCCAGCATACAGTAGCTTGTGGGCAAAATTGAATGATTTATTATGAGCATTTTACCAGAAAACTCATGCTGAGACACTTCTTCAGCAGTGTCTTACGGTTTCCAAGAGTGCTCACTATCAAGTGAAGTCATTAAAAACCTCCCACTGCCTTCTGATAAATCAAGTTACAGAAGCAGTTTTTTAAACCAAATTTTTCAAAGCATAAATCAAATCTGAGTCAAATACTTAAACATCAAGGTTTGAATGGAGTTTTATAAAATGTCTGCAAAGTGCTAAGAAAACAAAGCAATTGCATCAAGCATTCTTGCGGTGGGTTAATGCCCAGCCATGTTACACATGGCCCCAGCTCTGCAAAGCCGAGTGAGAGAAGCCAGCGACACTGCCTGTGGCTTGAAGGAAGAACTACACGTGTTTTAAGAGCTCAGAGAGTTTGGCTCTTGGTCTTACATTTCAATCCATCTACAAGAAAATATTTACTTATTCACTGATGTTCAGTTTAAATGCACACATCAGAGAGGATGCACTGTTCTTTTTTCAGACCGTTTATGTTCGGTGCCCAGATGGTTCATGTACAGGTTGAACACTCCTGTAGCTGTGGAAGAGGTGAAAAAACCAGATCAGTCTGTTGGTTTAGGAAGGGACACAGGAATGCAACATATCACAGTCTAGGGGCATTGCTCAATCCATGAGCAGAAATTTAGATGTGGTACGTTAAATTACAGCCTATTTATGGATTTGAGGGTGTCCATGTGATTAAATAGGAACTCCAACACAGTGAACTTTGAGATTTGATCCCTTCAGCGAGGAAAAAACAACACACAGTTGCCACATTGGTTTGGCCAGTTCCAACAAACTCTGCTTAATCTAGCATTTTCTCACGAGACTGCTGTGTCTGAGAAGAAAAAACGCAAATATCCCTAGCAAAAGGCAGTTTGTGTAAAATCTAGTGGAGAGCTATTTTGAATGGAATTAAATGGGGGAAAAAAATGATTGTGAATGATACAATTGGCTGTTGTAGGTTGCGAAGCCAGAGTGGAATGATACAAACTAAGGACCTTCTCCCCAGTGCCCTCTGCACTCTCCCAGCTGTTCAGTCTGTGGGAGACACAGGAGCGGAGAGCAGCAGGAGTGAATGGAGTTCAGCACATACCTGAGCTGGCTGTGTAATCCAGGCTTTGATGACTGGCATGACAGACCGTAGATGTGAAGTCACCTGGGGCTCATGCATTCAAGCAGTCTCTGTTCATGGCTTTCTTCTCATTCCCACCAGTGGTGTTTAGTTGAGCTTTGAATTTTTACGTGCTGGTGGGCTTGATTCTGTGTGCTGTTGTACTGCTGTTAAACCAGGAAGTATAAACAGTTACACTACAATAAAGCCAGAACAGTGAGACTGGGGGGTTAGGCACTTTCTGTACTATCTCTGAGCACAGCAGAGATTTATTGGCCTTTGTTTGAGTCTACCCATCGGAAAAGCAAGAGAGCCATGCCTGTGATTGTTTGTTCATTTTTGTGTTCATTTGGCACTGTGTTTTGCTGCTGCAGTTTGCATTCCTCTCTACATTGGCTCAGAGTACCCATTGTCTGACACTCTTCCATTCTTATACTCCTAAATTTCCCATACATTAAAGGAGAGAGGAAGAAATGGAAGAAAATGTGCTAAATATCCAACTTTTATGTGAGCCACTTTTAAATGATTCCATTCAGTAACAGCTGTTTCAACCCCCTCAGAGTAAGTTTTGGGGGGTGAATTGGACAGCAATGCTCTGGCAGCTCTTATGCCACCAACTATTTCAAAATTACATCTTGATGAAACAAGTTGGCAACTGCGTGCATTTGGCCTCTGTTTTTCCTTCAGCCACAAAAAAAGCTGGTGTCAGCCTGAACCATTGTTCTTTGTATTTAAAGCAAGTCTTTCAACTGGGAGCCAAAAAATTTCTTTTCAGTACAGCTCTGAAAAATTATCAAAGTCCAGCAGCTTACAAAAATTTTCCATTGCCTTGCTATTCACAAAGTAGAATAGAAATTTTCTGTATTTTTTGGGCAATTTGCAGTTCCCGAAGATTGCGCCTTGTCCTGTCAAATGAGCCTAATGATTAATACTTCTTTTTTTTTCATTTTTATTGGTGTTTTCAGGCATTTATAGCCTTGGACCCTTCTGATTATTCCTTTCTTGACAATATACATCCATGTCCAACCCCTGTTCATAAATACATCATTTCTCAGTCTTTATTATTTCTGCTGTCCATCATTCTTTAAAAGGCTTTTTTTGGCATTATAACATCAGGAATATGTATCTTCCTTCAGAAACCTCAGCTGAATTTCTACCTTTTAATGCAATTAAAATATTCAAACCAGTGGTGTGGCTCCAGCTGTTCTGTGGTAACAATGGGCTCATTTAAACTGGGGATTGTCAGATGAGCAACTTTTGCTGTTTGGCTGAGAAAGAGAAGGACAACCTTTCTGGTAAGCAGGTGTTAAAAAAATGGCACCTTGATCCATGGTGTCTCAGCACATCTGTGGCATAATGCTCTCTGAGCAGGCAATAACAGTAACAAGTAGGCTGTTCAGATACAGGTACTTTGCAGTTTTCAGTGCTTCTTACAGGCAGTTTATTATGTGGCATTGCACAAAAGGCAGGCTGAAACTAACTCTGGTATTTTTATTAGCCAAAATTAGTAGCTTGCCCAGATTCTAAAAAACTTTAGGAAAAAAAAAATCTTACTCATTTTTTGATGATTTCGTTCACTCATTCTGCATCGTCTCACAGACCTATACTTTTGAGAGGTGTCCTCAGGTCTCAACTGGAGGCAGACACATACATTTCACTGAAGATCTCGAGCAGACTATCATCTTGTGTGTTTGAATCTGACAGTGGCAAAAGACTCTGGCTAAATGGCTAATTTTTTTTATTTTGCCCTTCTGAAAGACAGTATTTTGCTATCTTGTTGCTTCTACAGATCTTTCCCACCTTAAAATTTAGCTTTATTTTCAGAGGTTCCTGAATTTCTTCATTAACTCTTTTAAAACTCCCCATAAGCTGAGGATACATATATATTTAGTTTGTACAGATGTCCTTCCGTCATCTTTTTATTCAGTCCTTGTTCCTCCAGCTGAGTCTAGTAATTTTCCTGAATTTTCCTGTAAAATGTTCTTTGATGTCCTTGTCTTCATTGCTCATTTTACTGCAAGCTGAGCCAAACTGGTATTTAAAATCTTGGTATTTTGTGTAAGTATGATGTAGTGTATTTTGTCTTAGTGGAAATATAGCATCGAAAAACAATTTACATTTTAGCCATGGTCTTGAATATTAATGAGACTTCTTTTACTCACAAACTGGAGCAGTTTGACAGCATGGTATTATTTTTATCCAGATTTTCCCAGGAAGTTGGCAACAGTATATGCTGGAAAGCAGTTCTTCAGTATCTCATTCACTGAAACTGGTGGTTCATCAACAGTGTCTGTAATTTCTGTTTCGCTTGCACAGCAATAGAATTCAGTACGAATTGCAAATAAAAGGAATCTCAGTATTATGCAGATTTTCAGCATATGGAGTTGAATTCACTCTGCGCAGTTATATAATGTTTTCCTATGATGTAGGAAAATGTAAAGAATTTAAGCCCTTACCTAAGACTGATCACATGTTGTCTGAAGTTAAACTTTTTCCTCAGTGTTCCAATATAGTTAAAACAACGAGCCAATGTGGTAACAGAACTTCAATCCAAAATAGCTGCTTTTGAATACAGGTTTTAAAAATTGTAAAGTCTTAATGTAAAGCACCTGAGATCAAGTTCTGCCCCTGGTGACGTCTATGGGTCTGGTAAAAGGGGCAATATGGCTGGCTTCAAAATATGTGCTTTGTCTTTTCATGTTCTTCTCATGGAGCAGCATTTCCAGAGGCCCAGGGGCTATTTCCATAGCCAAGAACTACCAGAGCATAGATAAGCTTTTTATGCCAGGAGCTGAGACATGGCTAAAGGCCTTTATTATTTTTCTGTACAATCTAGAGAACTGCTCTTGGTTGATTCTAATTTCAAGGGAATAATTACACTTATTAGCCCTCTGTACATTACAGAATTGTAAGTATCTTAATTTACAGTGCTGCAACAGGGTCTCAGCTGCACACAATTTAACTGTGCAAAACCCACCCGTATATTTTAGAATATGTTTAGAGTTTATTTTGTAATATAGTCAAATCACGATACACTTAAATCTGTAGGATAATGATGATTTTCTTGAAAACTTGGTGTTACAAATACATGCCATTTGAAAATGTGCCTAAATACGTTAAGCAGCTAGTTGCAGATTTTAGTCCTAAGAAACTCATGGGTGATTACTTGGTTTGCTTTTCTTAATTGTGTGACTGGCTTAAGTATGCCTGCTTTGCTGCATCCTGGCATATTTTTTTAGAGTATTTTCAGAATATCTTTGCAGCTCTTCAAGGTGTGAATTTAAACGTTCTTCAAATTCTCTTGCATGTTTCTCTTCCTCTTGAAGGAACTTTTCTGTTGTTGCAAGGAAGGACATCTCAGGGGGAGACTGAGCAATGAATAGAAAATCATGGTTAGGAAAAACCATCAAGTGCTACAACGTGTTTGCATTATCAAAGTCTAGATGTGAAAAACATCTTGACCTATAGCAGCTAACAACACAATAATGCTTTACACCTCTCCCAGAAAGCATCATTTTTAAAGGCATATATTTTTAAAGGCACCCATGTGCCTAAATGACATGAAGTGAACGTTAAGTTTGATTACCCCTGATATTCATAGCATTAGGATGTAGATTTGCCATTAAAAATTTAAATATCCCACTAGACAGGATTAAGCGGAACCTCCAAAATCTTTGTATCAACTACAGGTTATGTTAGTTATTTGTATAATGTAGACCAGGGCAGAGGACAATAATCTTTTTCGGAATTACAGAGTATAATTAGTGTTGGATACTGCTGATTGTCTCCTGTAATTTTTACTCTCTGCTTCTGTGATACGATGCTTTCTGAGGAAAGGAAGAAAACCTGTGCTCATTTCAGTACTATTAACTCCAAGCCTGACATTCTGGAGGATGTACTAAATTTTTGTTCACTGGAAAGTAATTCACTGAAAAGTCTTCTTTCCATTTAATGAGCATTTAGTAGACTCGGACACAAACCATACCGAAAATTGGCATTTAGATGGTTGTCATGGCATGCAGAGTTGTACAAAGAAAAGGACACGTGTGAATCTGTGCTGGAACAAGTTCTAAATTTTTAAGAAGCAGTTTTTGTTAATTTTCTTGCTAATACCGAAGATGCATACATTGGAATGTCTTTATCAGAAGAAATATGAAATAACTTTTCTTTTCCTAAAGACACTGCACTTGTTTAAGTACATTCAATGGTTTTTTGTATAGATAAATGCAATTTTATGACATGAATTTTTGAGATTTGGCTGAGGAAAAGAGTTAGTATAGGAGCTTTAATATTCAAAGAAAGGTAATCATCTATCCTTACATTGTCATATATTGGGAAAAATGATTGATATCTTTAATCTTAGTTAAACCATATCTTCAATAGTTTTAGTTACTGATTAAGTTATTAATCTAGAATCTCAGGTTCTCTTTTTTCTGGAAGTTAAAAATGTTTGAAGTTTATATGTCAGCACATCAAACAGGAGTTCAAATATTCAGATGGTCTGTGGAAAATGGCAATTCTATTACATCCATAAATTTTTACTCCCGGCTCCACTGTATCAGAATGGAGTAATCCCTATTTCCACAGCGACTAGAGACAGATTTGGACTTTGTTTTTACCTTCATTGAAAACTGCTCTTTAGCAGCTTTTAAGGCTAAAAGATACTAATTAGAGAAATGCTCTAAAGCACCAATCCTTTCAAACTCCTTGCAGCAGACCTTGAGATGAAATTTAGAGATTTCCTATAGGAAGCCCCTTTTCTTTTCAAACTACAGCAAGTAAGTGATGGCTGGAAATAAATTCTGAGTTTAACACCATCCTTCGTGAGTGAGACAGGCTTCCTGATGTACAGGGCTCCTAAAATGAAATTCACAGGAAAAGCAGAATCTTCCTTTTCTCAATCCCTCCAAAGTAGTGTTTTAAAAATTATGGGCAAGAAAAAGTGACTTAATTTGACATGCATGAGTAAGAAACCTAAAGGCATTGAATCACTTTGTGCCATAACACCCCTCTCTCAATCCTTGTACTAGCAAGAATAAGAAAGAATGCAAATCCTCTAAAGTTTAAGAAAATGGAAGGACATCACCTGTCTTCTGATTTTCTTCATAAACACGTGCATGATTTCCCATTCATAAATTATCATTGTTTGCATATGAAGAGTTTTTTCCTGACATTCTGAATGCCATGGCTACATACACATTTATTCCTTCATGGGCTAGGTCACAAATACACCTCCTTGTGATGTCAGGATTCAGTGATAGAATTCTCAGTACTATTTTAAATTATTTGAAGAAGGCTTTTGTATTATGAAGAATACCTTGGATTTGCAGGCTTTACTTAAAGAATCACTGTGTGTTTCACTTACTGAATACCAGCTATGAAATCACTGATTCAATACTGAGCAAATTAAATACTTGCAATGAGAAGCATGGGAAACTGGGAAAATCTGAATCTGAAATATGAATTTAATAGGTGTCATAGAGAAAAATGTCATGTCAGACTTCTCCTCATGGACTGCAGATTTACACAGGTGCCAGTCTTCAGAAACTCTACATCAAGTTATAAGAGATTCTTAGAGGTTCAGGATAACAATGCTTACAGTTACTGACTTGTCACTGGAAACAGATTGGCCTCATGATCAAGCTATCTTCCTAAACTGTTAAACGTCCTTCGCTTCAACTGGTACTTTGATGTGTTTCTTCCTGAAATATACTGTAAAGTCCAAATGGGACATTTCTGAATTCCCTCAGAGTTGAGAGAAGAATGTTTATCACTTAGAATAAGCAGGTCATGGCTCCCCACAGCTCCTTACCTGAGGGTCAGACATCACAGACTATGATTTTAGATAGGTCCCTAATGCATTGTTTTTCATGCACTTTGAGAGAAGGTTTTATCTAAGCAAGTCTAAAAGGCAACATTCCTTGTTAGCAGCACTTTGCTTTCCAAGCCTCTGGTCTGTTCTTTCATTATGTTCTTTATTGTCTTTACTTTTGGCCTCTGAGGAAGAAAAACCACAATCAAAGTGCTTTAATTCATGTCTCAGATGAGATTCCTGGTCCCTGGTTTTGAATTTCTTTTTCTCAGATATCACTGCTTTTATGTCTTTTGGTTTTCTAACTGGAACTGGATACGGATGGGTTCATTGTAAGCTTTCCATCTAACTTGTTTGGGTAATAAGGCAACGAGGACTCTATTTTTTAATTTCTACAGTGCCAGCTGATCTCATATTTCTTTGGTGTATAGCTCTAATGAGAATCACCTTTTTCCTTACCATTTGCTGGAAATGAAGGCGTGCACCTGACAGAGATGCATATTTCTATATATGAAATATGTGCTAAGTATGCCTTCTCCTTAAATAAGAACTACCCAAAGTGGTTAAGAATTAATTCTGTATTGCTGGGGAGGAGCACTTTAGGAAGCTAGGTCTGTTCTCTCTCAAAGAGAGAGAGAGACAGAACTGCCTAATTAATTTGCCTACAGGTAATCTCTTGCCCCATGAGTTGTCCCAGCATTCTTGGATGCACCTTCAGCAGGATAGCAAGAAAACTTTAACACTTGGGATATTTTAACATTTAGTGGTCAAATCATGAGTAGTCAAACCCCAGTGTTATTGTCTTCTCATGTTTAGCTGCTTCTACTTTCCAGGAAAGATTTTGTAATAACAAGAGTAGAAATTGGTCTGCCTTATTTTAGTCTCATAGTGACTAAATTTGGGATGTTTTGGGAGTAGTTTCCTCTAACCCTGCACTGCAATATATCTTAGGCAGCAGGTACAGAGGCCTGTATTAAACACGCTTCTGTTCATATATGAAAATTAAATTTGAGATGCCTAGAAAATTGCGGAGTGACACAGGAAGACTTTTAGAAGGCCTACCTAGCTAAGTAATAGTAATACCTAGGAGTGAGAGGCATGGACTATAGCATGCCACATGGAAGGATCAAGACTGTCAAAATAGTTCCTAATAATGTCCAGTGGTAGAATTTCCACAGCTTTCCATTGCAATCTATTTATTAAGCAAGTTTCCATACCAATGTTAGAAACTTTCCTAATGCCTAAGTTAAATTTTCATTATTAAATCTTAATGCTTTCTTATATTTCCAAGCCTTGAAAGCCAGAACAAACAACAACTGTCTATCATCTGAAGAGAAACATGAGAAAGTATTTATGACTAAAAGATCAGGCAATCATTTTCTGAAGTTGTTCATTTCACAAAGAGAGCACAGCCTAAAGTGCTGTTCAGAGAAAAAGTATTTCCCTGGATTTGGAAACCCTTGAAACAAAAATTTTTGGGGTTATGGGAATTTCCAGTGAATCCCAGCTGAGCTTTCTAGTTTATTCTAAGGCAAGAATGACTCTCTCTATACCTGTAACCTCTAAGTAAGAATGTGAAAGGGCAGAGGTTTCATTGGAACATTTACTAATCTTTGTCTGAAGATTCTCTGCCAGGAGGAGAGATGTCATTGTCTAAAGCCCTACAGACTATTCTCTCTCTCTCTTCAATACCAAGAGAGTAATTTTGGTAGGTATCAGGACATCACCTGGAAATTTGATGTTTTCAATTTGTGCTATAAATATTCTTCAGAAAACTAGTGCCTTATAACATTTTGTGAAGTTTTGAACATAATGAAGGTTTCTTGTGCATCCTGTCCCTGTGTTCTATATCCCTGAAGTCCTCAGAACTCTGTCAAAGAATTCTGGTTTAACATACTGTGTATTTTTCCCCCTCTTTCTCAACGCAATGGCTTTCCATTTGAACACAGAACTCTGGACTAACAGAATGTTGGATGATTTCTGCACTAAAGATGTGGAATCCAGTGTCAGCCTGAGTGACGATTTAATTCCAGTGGTCTGAACCTGTACCCGCTTCAATGCCACTGATTTGGACCTAGACTCTGTATGAGAAATATCTCTTGCTTAATCGTTTTGTTCTGTACTTTGCCCACACACCAGCTGGAAAGTCTTGGCATTGACCCTGTCCTGAGTGCCAGCTGGGAAATAGTTTCCCTGCAGCTTGCAGAAGTGTCTCAGAACGGACATTTTTCCCAGGCTGTCTGGAAACAGAAGCTTTGTGATTTGGTGTCTGTGTCTGTCACTTCTGACAGAAGAGAGAAGAATTGGTGTTTATCAGACTCATCTGAAAAAGTCCAAACGACTCTTTTCATGATTAGCAGTATAAAGAGGAAAACTCTCAGCTGTGAGAAACCAAAAGCCATTTACTTAAAATTCCCGTGAAACATAAGAATATGAAAATGGAAGTGAGGTCAAACACCCGGGACTACGTGGTTCTCACTACCCTCAGACTACTGGGACACAGCTGATGGGACCACAGTCAGTGAAGGGCTGCACTGCAATCCCTGCTTCCCAGGAAGGTCATTATGGTTCTTCCTATCAACAGTGAGATTCTGGTCTATGGAGACAGTTCTCCAGTAGCCATGTCTCTGATAGGAAAGGATGTGCATTTGTCTCTGAAGTGGACAGGAGAACCAGGGTACAACCACAGGTACAATTGCCTGTCAATCCTCCCTAGTAAATGCTGAAGTATTCCCTCTTCTCCCTCTCTAGGTTCAGCCAAAGCCCTGCAGCTGAGGATCTCCTGGTTACAAAGATCCATGTTTCACAGCTGGACAGAGGGAGGCCTGTCGTTCATTCCTTACTCACATTCTTAGTTCCACTGCTTACTGATGGTATGGTTTCATGGTTTGAGGTCAGGAAAGTGCTAATTTTCAAGTGCAAAACAATAGTAGCCTGTAGTGGAGGCCTAAAGAAGAATAAAAGATACTAAGGAAGAGGATAAAGCTCAAATTTAAAGGGAGCTCTAAAGCCAAATAATTATGGAAAGATTTTCTTAAGTTGTCCTATGCAAAGTGGGATTTGTCCCACTTGTCATGGAGGGTGATAGTCTCCAGCCTATGAAGACTAAAAGAAAGAATGCTGTCCTATTACTCTTTCATTTCAAGAAAAATAAGGATCACAGCAGTTATAATTTTTGTTTCTTTTCAGATACAATAGCTAAACATACAGAAAATAGTTGCTGTGATTTCTCTGATTTCATTCATCAATCAAAGAGATGTAGATCAAGTAGGAACTTGATTTGTCTAACAGCACTTAAGGCAGTAAGTTTGCAGGTACTATGGAAATACACTTGAAGCAGAGTGCCCTTACAGAGGCAATACAAAGCAAGTGCCCCAATATAGAAGCCAATAAGCTAAAATGTAGAAATCTTTCTCACAGTCACATAATGGCAGGTAATTATCACCATCATTATTAGAACAGAGGCATGGCTCAGTAGGGGATGTTTATTCTCCAGAAAAACCACATTTCTGTTAGGATAAGGTATTTCCATTTTTGCTGGGCTGGCACTGTATAAATAATAATGACAACAAGAGTAATCTAATTTTTGGCTCCTACAAGGCTGCATTTGGTCCACAGATGGATTTTTGAGTATATGTATGTTGTTGGAAAATAGTTACTTACGGATAATTTGATTTCTTCTGCATTGTAAGCAGGGCTCTGAAAGCTGCCGGCTCTGCCCATTTCAGGAAATGGCCCAGGAAAGCCCAAAGGATACCCCACTGGTGGTAATGGAGATTTATCAACTATTTTCTTTTCATGACCTCTGTGAAGTGGATGAGAAGATAAAGTGCTATCACTTTTTTTTGAACCAGTGATATTGCTGATATTGCCTTGGCCATACAAAGCAGGACTGCAGTTTCTGTGGTATCCACAAGCAGTGAGCTGTTGACATTCCACCTCCCATGCATCTTTATTTTGGAAAGATCTAAAAGAAAAAAAATCGAAGTATGAAAGCCAGTTAAAACTTTTAAGCTATCACAGCAAAGCCAAGGTTTTTTTATTTTATTTGTTGACATAGTTTTCATTACTTAGCTGTTCAAACTGCTTCATGCATGAAGTTACGGGCATAAGATTCGGCATTACCAAGTTGCAGCAATTAAAAGATTTCCACATAAGTTACTGTAAAAGTCTGAGTGTGCTTTCTCTGTCTGCTTCAGCTGTGAATTAAACCACCTTAATTTAAACCCTTTCACTGGAGCTTAGGCTGAGGAACCTTGCCGTGGTTGGTGTAACTGTGGCAGGGTGAGCTAAAACACAAACTCACTTCAGGTATTGAAGATGCCAGTACTCCTTAAGTGTTTGTTACCTATCCTTTGCTAATGGCTGTCATTCCTTTGGCTTTCCAGTGGATAAAGCTATGCAAGCACTCTTCAGCCATGTCTTAACTTACAAGATGATAGGAACTAGAGTGAATTTAGCCACACAAATAGAGGAAATGAAATATGAAAGTGTGAGATGAGAGAAAAAAACCTATTATTACTGGTTGGATAATTAGTCAGTTTTGATCTAATATTATCTTAAAGAGCTATGTTCAAGTGGTCAGAATTTAGAAGAAATGCTTAAACAAAAAATAGTACAGAAATCTTTGATTCTGCATTTTTACTGCAGTGCTAATTTTGACACTGATTTAATGACAGCACTTTAGAGATTAATATTAAAAAATTAATAAATTTTTAAAATACACTTTCTAAAAATTGTACAAGAAGATGCTTTTGTAACAATAAACGAAATCGTCAAGCTTAAAAAATAATTTTTCTCATGACGTTCCATAACTCTTGTATCTCAGTGATCAGAACCCAATTACATATTTCTAATGATTTGTAGTTCTGTAAAGCAAAAACTATTAGGGTTAACAGCAGCTTAAAAAAAAAAAAAAAAAAAAAAAAGCCATTTTCTTCCCATTCAAAATATCTTCTTTTCCTGACAGTTAACTGAACAATTTTGATAATGTATTGATAAAAGCAGAAAATCTTGAGACTAGCTTGCCCAGATGTCTGCAAAACTACACTAATTTTCAATTGCATCATTCCTTGTATTATATACCAGAACACGCAAAAAAATTTCAGATATTATGAATTTTCTGTTACAGTATTTCTAGCCGAGATAAAAATACCCATTGTATTGAGGTCTGCGCTTATAATGAAATTTTAATCTTGGGAGGTAACTACTAAAACATGATAGATATTTGAACGGATTCTATCATTTCAAATATCCTAAAACACTCTACTAATTTGAAATGCAGCTTAAAAGCTTTTAAAGAGCATGTTCTCTGCCACTAAAATGTAATTTTATAAATATTCAGGAGTATGCAGTGCTACTCAGTACTTTTTTTTCTTTTTAAATAAAAAGAACTTGCCAAGTGCACGGAAAAGACAGTGTTTTCTGCAGAAAGATCACACCATCATTTTCTAATCTTAATTTAAATATTTGATTTGGGAGTGGGCGGCTGTGTAGCCTTGATGGACCTGCTTCTACATAAACACTTCTGCTGGTTTTTACAGGGGTAGAGTTAACTTTCTTCACAGTAATTTGTACGGGGCTGTGTTTTGGATTTGTGCTGGAAACCGTGTTGATAACACAGGGGTGTTTTAGTCACTGCTGAGCAGCACTCACATAGGGTTAAGGTCTTTTCTGCTTCTCACCCCACCCCACCAGAGAAGAGGTTGGGGGTGCACAAGCATTTGGGAGAGGACACATCTGGGACAGCTGATCCCAGCTGACCACAGGGATATTCCATACTACATGGCATCATGCTCAGAAATAAAAATCTGGGGGAAGGTTGTCTGGGCATCACATGACAGGTGGTGAACAATTGCACTGTTATCACTGGGCATCACTTTTTTCATATATTCTAATTATAGCTTTATTATTATTATTATTATTATTATTACTACTACTACTACCTTCCTTTTCCGTCCTATTACACTGTATCTCAACACACGAATTTTACTTTTTTTTAAATCTCAATTCTTTCCCTGGGCATGGGGGAGTGAGCAAGTGACTGTGTGCTGTTTACCTGCCAGGTTAAACCACAACAGCCCTAAAACTTGAAACCGAGTATTCAGTAAATGGACTGCACAGAACAACTCAGAGAACTAATGAAGAACGTATTTTTTACTCTGATTATAAAAGAAGCTGTGATTAAGATACTCTGAATGCTAGGGGAAAGCAAATTATAAGCATGATGCTATATTATTATTTATTACTAGAATTTTGTGTTTACTATAGTAATATTATTATTATACATTCTAACATAAAACTCTCTCAGAGTATTCACCAAATGTTTTCTAAATCACCTAAAATGTTCACCTTTATGGAGGCAGAGTTTTCTCCTTTCTTTCATGCCTTTTTTTACATAAATATACTCTGCTCTTTGGGCACAGGAGAATACCTTTCTTCTTTTTTTTTTCCTCCCTATTTTAAACTCCATTCCATCTATGGTTTGGATGAAGGGCACAGTGAAAAAAACCTGCCACAACTGAAGATAAATGGCATGAATAATAAAATCACATATTTTTTTTCATCTTGTGTTCTGACCTTTTAGGAAGTAATTTTCTCTCTAAACCCACAGTAAAGTCTATGTGATCTGTGTCCTTTTTTCCCCGCAGACCTGCTTCTCTATGTATTTAATAACAATTATTACTGTTGTGTTATAGCTTACTTCTCTAAGAACAGAATTTTCAGACTTGAGTGCCTACTTGACTTGGGTTATGGTAGCTTTTAGATAGTAAAAATGGATACTGCACCTCCCTTCCCAAAAAGAAAAGAAAAAAAAAGAAAAAAGAAGGAAAAAAAAAAAGACTGATTTTTTAAAAAGGAACTCCCATTCCTACTGTAATCCATTGGATTGCTGGGGCTGCTTGGTATTTTGGAAAAACGTGACACCTACATTAAGGTGCTTTGATATGGATATTAGGCCTTTACTTTGGATGGTTTTCACAGTTGTGAAACACCGTAAGTTGTGGTTTAAACTTCTACCAGTTCATGTGCAAAATAATGTCTAAGAACATAGATGTCCCTTAAATACAATCTGCAAATTCGTAAAAAGCTGTCCATTTGTTAACACTACCAATGCAAATGCACTATAACTGCAACTGAACAACTTAGGCTTTTGGTGGGATTATTGTCATAGAGTATTTAATGTGCATGCATACTTCACATAAATAATATCACTGTTGACATGGTGACATAGGGAACAAGTAGTGAAAAAACAGTGTCCTCACAAAGGGAATTTATATAGACAGGATCTACTTTTCCAGACTCATACATAAAATCTGCCTTGTCCCTATGCAGTCAATGACTTCAGTGATGCAAAAAAACCCGAACTCCTCACACAGCTTTGCTGGTTGACATAACCAGTTTTGAGAAAGAAAAATACAGGTCTTTAATGACCAGAGTATCTTCAAGAATTTGTGCTGTTGCTTTTACCTGGCAAGTATAATGGCTAGCTTGATTTTAAAATGGATAAAAAGCCTTTTCCTGAAGAACTGTTTTCACTGCTTCCACTTTATCTATGAATGTGACTAAGAGTTGTACGATCTCCAAAGAGTAGTGAAAACCTCCTTAACACAGATCCTTCACTGCAAACACACATCCATTAAGCAATCCCCAGCTACCTTAGGAGGCATTTGGTCTTAGCATTTACCCTTCACTTTTCCTGCATGATGAAAGTGCACTTCGGCTTGACCAGTTACCTACTTTGTGCATACTTTTGTGGTAAATAAATAGCTTTCATTTGGGAACTCACAGGCATGTTTTAATTTTGTAAGAGACAAACTGAATATATCAGCTTCATCAGACAAAGTCCTCTTCGACCATGTCCAAATTTAAATCAACTGCATATGGTCAAGGTCCAACTGAAGGATTGAAATCTTGAGGATGGGGAAAGCTTATGTAAATGGCAATTAGAAGCAAGACAATTATACAGGAAAACAGTAATTAATTAAGGTGGTTATAGGTAGAACATGGGCACAGTCCTTTTCTAGCAAAAAGATGCTGTTTCTGCACATCTTACTTTCTAATATTTAGAAATTCACTGTATACTGAAAGAAAGAAGAAATCATTCTGCTTTTTGGATTGCCAGTATAACTTCCTGCAATTTCCTGTGTTTTCTCTAGAGGTCTCCTCTCTAAGACATGATGGTGCCTGTGCCCAGGATTCCAGTACTGATTGAGAGACACAACTGAAAAATATTGTAGAACATACACCTGTCCCTTGCACAAACACCATGTTTTCTAATTTTTTACCATGTAAAAAAAGTCTTGGTGCCCCTTCTCCAGTGCCACAATTACCATGGAAACAGAACTGCAAATTAAACCAGAAATAACAGGGTTTATGCTCACAATAAAATAAACATACCCCAGATTTTAACTTAACCAACATCAATTTCCTACTTTATCTGCATACTTCTGATGGTTGAAAATTTAATTTTAGTTTTCTGAAAAAATCTTCAAGTAGTTTCCTGCTTGGGAACAGAGAAGTGACAGTACAGAGAGGGCCCAATCATAAAAATACTGGTTGGCTGATGTGCATACACAGTACACATCAAATTTGCATACTTTAAAATCTGTGTATTTATTTATCGAAATAGTTTTTCATTTAGGAATTTTAATGCATGATTTAGATCCTGAAATCCAGGCTCAATATATCTCTTTCATCATATTAATTACAATAATAATAATTTATTCTGTGTTCACTATTCTGGCCGAGATTTCTGTTGTGAGAAAGGTTAACTCTCAGGTTTCTCTCTCACAGTTTTGATTGGTCTTCAATAGCTACGAAATCACAATCCTGCAAATTACATGCATAGTTCTGTTATCTCAAATATTTATGTTCTCATAAATGAAATTTCACAGTCCCTTATATACAGCAAGTGTAAATCCTGAGAAAATGGGAAAAAATCTTCCTTTTTCTCACTCGAGAGGAGTTGAAGCATGAGCAAAAATTGCGCCGACCGATTTTGTGAAGTTATGAGACCTACTGGTGCAGAACAACCTGTATCTTGGTTTGCAAGTATTTGTTTCAGCAAAATCTTCAACATAATTTGAAACTTCATAGGAAATCGGCCATACCTGCCACTTCCAAAGATATGTGTGTGTATATATGCACATGTATACATACATATAATATATCCATTTATTTTTATATACATATGAATACTATCTCCAACACAAAACATTCTTTAAAAAGAAATTTTAGGCAAAAATGTAGCTACATGTATTGGGATGCCGCTCTATTTTGCAGAAAGAAAATAATTTTAAATTTTGCAAAAACCGAAATGTATGAGTTTGAAATCTTAACATGTGCAATTTTGGTTCCAACTATTTTAACTTTACTTCACAGAACTGTTTCATGTTAGTGCTATCATGTAAGTTCTTTACTACAAATAATCAACATATTTAGCTTCCTATTAATTTTTATTTTCCTGTACTGTGAAATACTGTTTAGCAAGGAGTTTATTTTCTTTTTTTTTTTATTGCAATGCCATGATTAAAACCTGTTTGAAGGCAATTCAGTGGCTCACTGAATACACGGAAATAAGAAGAAAGTCATAGCTACAATTCTTTCCATGAGTCTGAATATTCTCAAGTCTCATTATTTTTCCCTAACAAGGAGTTTATTGTAGTAATGACTTACTCAGGGCATCTGAAATTATGTTTCTTTTAAAAATCAGGTCACCCAAGAACACCAAAACTAGACAAGGCATTAAAATACATTTAATGAAACTTCCAACAAATGAAACTGAAGGACACAAAGCTTTTCAGCAGGGCTGATAGTTCAAACTGCTTATTAAGAGAACCTCCTGTTGAGCAGTTTACCTCTCATGTTGGTTTTTCTATCCTTTCCTTGTCTTGTTTTTATTTGGTAGTAAAAATACAGTCTGCTCTATTTCGCAAAACCTGGAACTAAGAATAACTTGAGAAGCACATAAAAAGTTTTTAAAGTGTAATGTGCTAAATACCAAAACAGATATTAAAGATTTCTGGGACTTCATTTATTGCCAGTTTCCGTTAGCCATCCAGAGAAATGTAGGAAGTCCTTCCAAATATACTTACTAGGTCTGGTATTTACATTGGTGGGAGTTCTGAATGAACAGAAACAGCAAAAAACTTGACAGTTTGGCCCAGTTAGACCTTCCAAAACACTTACAAGAAGTTTCATAAATGTGTACAATCTAAATATTACCTCTCTTCCTTTTCTTGCTCCTTTGGATGGGTTTGGTAGCTGTGCTCTGTTTCTCTGTATGTATCCATGCAACCCAGTATCGATGTTTCTGTGTCATTTTGTAGTTTAACAAGGCTATTTTGTAGTCTTAAATTCTCATGTTTCATTTTGTGAACAGAAGCTGTGAAATTTCCATGTTCTTTGTTACATAAATCTATACTCTGTGAAAGGAGATAATACCATCATTAAGTAGTTATTTTTTCCACAGTAAATGGGTGTATTTTTAACAAGCAAACACAAAACAATGTTCTATGCTAAAGAAAAGACCTAGCTACCGTATATAATCATGCAACATTTAGGGCAAACCAAGAGAATTGCCTCCAGAAAAAAATCACTGTAGATAAATGGAAAAGAAGGGATAACAGCCTCTATAACACAATAAAACAAATTAAAATTTCTCAGCAAACATGCATTCAAAATATTATTGTTGTAAATTCATCCCTTGCTTTGTAAAACTGATGACATAAAAGCAACCATAACAGCTATAGCTGCAGACTGCATTGCTCCCTCCAGTAACAATTCCTCCAAAAATAACAAGCAAAATTATAGTAGTTCATTAGTATACTAGATACAGAGTACATGTACAGGCCCAATTTAATGTGTGTTAAGACAGTCACCTTCAGTTTCAGAAGCAGTGAGTAAAGCCACATCAGCATAGTGCTCTCTGTGCCTGTCACTAAGCCCTGCTTCTCAGCTGGGTTAGCCCACATGGTATACAAGGCAAAATACTGAAAGTGCAAGCCACACATGCACTGTGATCAGGGGCTGAAGAGCCCCATCCACTGGGATATCAAGAAGGGAAGATGGAGATTACCTCTGGAAGTTGCCTAGCCAGGATGCTCTGTTTCTTTTTTTCTCCTATCACTTAATCCACGAAGCCTATGCTGCACACCTGAGCCAGCTATTTTGGAACTACCTCTCTGCAGAGTACTGCACTGCATTGTGTAATATATTTGCAATAGCAGTACACTGTCATCAAAAGGAAATTCTCAAAAGGTTTATCAGATTACACACAAAAGACTAAAACCCCTTGCATTTCATTATGTTGTGCTTTCATATATTCCTAGATTTATTCTTTTGGAACTCAGTAACTCATTAGTATTACAGATTTGGTTTTTAGTACACTGCTGTCGTAACTGTGCTCCTGCATTTGAAAGCTTGTCCATTCCTTGCACTGATTTGATGCCATCTCTTCCTGTGAACCCTGCCTTGCTTAGTTTTAGGGAGAATTTATGAGCCAAGCTGGCATGGAAATGCCAGCAGGTATAAGAAAATTTAATATTTTGTGCAACTATGGGGGAGCAGGGGCTTGGCTATATCTCACAAGTGGGAGGGGTGGCAGAACCGAGGAAGAAGGAGAGCGCTAAGTCATCCTACCACTAATAGCTCTAGAATCAGCAGTAAAGTTTTAATGGCATGAACCCCAAAACTGAGCTGGCCCAGCTACATTGCTTTTGACATCTAAACCCTGAAAGTAACCCTGCCTGATGATGCATTACACCATACTGACTTAGGCTGGCACTGGTCTCAGAGGTCTGTGTAGTGCTCCACTGTACAGCACAAACATGTCCATAAAAATCTCTCCAATCCCTGGAATCTTAATATCAAATATATCACAATTTATAATGTTTAGATCCTCACAATACTTTAGTAAAGCAGGAAAGAATTTTTAAGTCCACAAATCTACTGAAACATCTATTGGCCTTGGTATATGTAGTAACTAGATTTTCCTGTTATATTTTAACAAATGTGATGCCTCCAAGGACCCTTGTCAGACAGCTCTTCTCAATCTTCAAGAAAAGTGTCACTGCAGAGAAGAGTTAGACATGCATACACACATCCATCTATGCTTCCACAATAATATATCATATATACACATACAGATATCCATAATAGTGTGTATGTATGTGTAGGTAAGACATCACTGATGGACATCTATGCTGTTTTAAGGGTGTGGATAAACGTGACATTCTTTCATGACAATTAACAGGCTACAAATCCCCCCAATATGTATTTACATCAGTATTTCCAAACAACATTCCAGTGGGTTTTTTTTTTAGTGATAGATACAGTAGCTGCAGATGTTCTGTAAGCAGGGGATGTTTTGAAGCTTTTTGTGGAAAACAGCATATATACTATTTATTATATCTTCATAAACCATAGTTCTACATAATCTTATGGCATAGTTTTTATCAATTAAATTTTAAAGCTCCCCTGTTTGGAGAGATATAAATACTAAACTCTGAAAATAAGCTGGGTGGGAGCAAAATGTGTCAGTTTTTTACACTGCTATTTAAATACCAAGTGAACAAAGGGGTAACATATTAAAAAAGGGACATATTTTTGTCTGTGAGAATGATGACTGTTTAAACTTAAATAAGTGACATCACTTACAAAAAAATAAGATCCCAGAAACTGTTTAGTGTCTAGACAGTTACTGAAAAATTTAGCTTACTTGCAGTTTAATATAATTAAGGTAAAAATTACTCTTACCCTTCTTCAGGCTTTGTGTGAATACCATTTGGTTTTGATTATGTTGCACATCTGATTTCTATTTATTTAATTTATGCAAGCCAGAAATCTCTAAATCTGCCATGATCTTAATCTACATTTACAATAAATATAAGTAACTATTCTGCATACTTCACAGGTTAAAAAAAATTACCATGCAACTTTCATGCTCCTGATTTTCCACCATTTCTTTTAGATGTGTGTTTTCAGATTTGATAACTTGGTAACGGAATTCCAACAACTAGGAAAAGATTAAGTTCTTAGTTAAATACAAGAATATTACTCTTAACTGGAATAACACTGACTATAGATATATTTAAACTTAATTTTAGAAAATGTATGTTAGGAATTACAAAACTTACTATAATATTTCTAAATACAGCAACGCCAAAGCAGGAAGAAGTATTAAATCATCTATAAAAGATACACAAATGCAATGTCTCTGAATTTATTTACCTTTTTGAAAGAAGTAATGACTTAGCAAAACAAGAAGTTCACATGCAGTTACTACGTACAAAGAGGGACATATTTTACAGGCCACTGAAACTGGATGAAATCCTATTCATGACATTTAGAATTGATATGTATTCATGACATTTCGAAACTATATCTACTCTTTTAGTGATATGGAAATATCTGGTAAAGAGCGCCACATAGCAGGCACATCTCATTTTCCCCAAAGACTAACTTTACTATTGTCAAAAGTAAAGTATTACTTCAATCACAGTTTTCCACATGTAGTGACCCTCTCAGAAAACACAGAGATACCCAGAAACCTCTAAATATAATGGTTCTTTTGGTTTACTAAGTAACGAAGTAACTAAGTAACTAAGTAACGAAGTAACGAAGTAACTAAGTAACGAAGTAATGAAGTAACTAAGTAACGAAGATTATATATGTGGTTTTAAAACAAAAATTTGCGGTAAAAATCCCCTCTGGTATCTTACAGTTTCCAGCCATAAAATTACTAGAATTTTCTAGGCAGATTTGTAACATTCTTCAAAAAGCTTTAGAAAACTCTGAAAAATTAGAAACTTAAAGCCTATGTAACAGCCACAAACTGGAAGTTTTCAAGATCTTTTGCATGTTAAAATGGTAATGAGATGTGACGGTCAGAATGAATTTCAATTTAGATGTACAGTTGACATTTACTGGTGATTTCTTGTTCCAGTATCAATTTGGCTGCTTTTGTAATACTTCACAGATATTACAGCACCGCTGATAAAAACTACAGCAAGAAATATAATGTCCTTTTTTCCACAGATAATGAATGTCATTATCAATAGTGTGGAGTAAAATGATGTGGGCTGCTTTTGCCTACTTGCATACCTGTTGTTTTGTTAACAATTTGTGTTTTGTCTCTAACTCCATTTTTAACTGTCTTTCCAGAAGACTAGCTTTCTCCATGATAGTTGCTATAGTGATCTCCTTCTGATGAAGCTCCTCTGTCAGGTCAGAAATTTCTGTCTTCATTCTTTCCTGCTCAGAGCAATGGGACTGCTCCTCTCGATAAACATGGTTTCTTATCTGTAGCAAATACATTTCAAAAAGAAAAAATGCTGTGCACTAAATATGATTGCATCACTTGCTACTTTCTCTGCTGTTGCTTCCAAGACTCCAACTCTTCTAACTGAATCAGAGATTCTGCGATACTAAAAGAAAATGTCTTTGGAAGTCAGTGCACAGAGCTTTGTTTATTTTTAAATCTTTTTTCAACACTTCTCTTGTATTTTCATTTGCCTATTTAATATTAGAAATGAACAAAATACAATACACTTCAATTAACCTCTTAAAAGAAAGTAATAAAAATCATGTATAGAATTGGAATTTATGGTAAAGAATATCCAAGGAAATATCCATTCAATAAATTTAAGTACGATTTATTTATACTGTACCTAAGTTAAGTTAGGTTTAAAATAAGTTTGATGAAGCCTAAATTAACTTAGGAGCAATATAAATAAAACAATCTAGGGGCTTTTTAATGTGAAACTATGTTAGAAAAAAAGGGTATATATGGCAAATCACTTTATGTGAATTTTTCCTACCATTACACGTAAAATTTAATGTCAAACTTTTATCCAAACCTCCTGTGCAGAGTTCTCAAAAGTATCAACTCAAAAATTGTTTTCATAATCTTTCTACTATAACCAACAATTTAGTACTGACAGAGTTTTTTGTTGTGTAAGAAACAAAACTAAAAAAAACAGCATAACAACCTTTGAACCCATTTTAACAACTTTTTGCAGTACTATACACAATGAGTAACATATTGCATTTCATTTTTATTTATGCAAACAGCACAGAAATACTAAAATTGTACAAAAAATAGATGTAGATGCAAAAAAGCTAAGAGCTAGATCATGACTGTGTGAGAAGGCAATTCAGTTTTGTTATGCCTCAACAGTGGTTGTCAGAGGCATGTAGAGGAGGGGTGCACACGTGCCACGTGCAGGAGGCAACTAGAAGAAGCCTTGTGTCTGGGAGGACTTCACCTGGCAACACCTCCCATGAGGCAGGCAGTAGGAGATGCTGTGGGGAGGCTTCTCCAATCAGGTCATGAAAAGGTCTCCACCAGTGGATGGCACAGGAAGATTGGACTGGTCCCAATCAATGGGACTGCCCCTGTTAGTGGGCAGACTTTGGGAGGGGCCAGGAGGGTATAAAAACCAACTGCGTTGCTGCTCGCTGGCGCTCGCTACTGTTTGCTGCTCCCGCTCGCTCCCTCCTTTGCCCTGGCCCCAGCCTGCCTTCTGGCTCTCCTGCCCTCGGTGGCTCGCCCTCACACCTGTCCTGCCTCCCTGCGCCCCTGACTGCCTACCCTGCCACTTTGCCTTGTGTCTTTGCCTGCTTCCAACCCTGCCGCACCAATCCAGCTGTCACTGCCTGACCTGCCACCTGATCCAGCCAGTCACCGTGACCCTGTCCAGGGTCCTGGTCGTCCCGCCCGAGCACCCACTCACTGCGTGTCCGGTGCCATCNGGAGGCTTCTCCAATCAGGTCATGAAAAGGTCTCCACCAGTGGATGGCACAGGAAGATTGGACTGGTCCCAATCAATGGGACTGCCCCTGTTAGTGGGCAGACTTTGGGAGGGGCCAGGAGGGTATAAAAACCAACTGCGTTGCTGCTCGCTGGCGCTCGCTACTGTTCGCTGCTCCCGCTCGCTCCCTCCTTTGCCCTGGCCCCAGCCTGCCTTCTGGCTCTCCTGCCCTCGGTGGCTCGCCCTCACACCTGTCCTGCCTCCCTGCGCCCCTGACTGCCTACCCTGCCACTTTGCCTTGTGTCTTTNTGCTTTGTGTCTTTCCCTCCTCCCACCCCTGCCGCACCAATCCAGCTGTCACTGCCTGACCTGCCACCTGATCCAGCCAGTCACCGTGACCCTGTCCAGGGTCCTGGTCGTCCCGCCCGAGCACCCACTCACTGCGTGTCCGGTGCCATCTCCACGGGAGCCGCGCCTCTCTGGGGGCCGCGCGGGCTCGCTAAGACCCAGCCCATCCCCAGGCAGGCAGCGTGCACATCCCGTCGCCTGGACGCTGACAGCACTGCCCTGACTTGCTGGTGGTAATGCCCTCTTTTTCTCTCTGTCCCCTTTCTCTTCTCTCCCCCAGTCCTTTTCCATTTTCCTCTCTTCTTGTCTGTCTCTTCTAGACCTCTTTTGCTTGGGCAACTCCTTTTCCTTCTCCTTTTCATTACCAATAAACGGTTCTCAGATACAACGTTTGCCTCATTTGGCTTCATTTCGTTCCTGACCATCTGTTTTTAAAAAGAACTCTCTGCAGTTCCCCACAGTGGAACGTGACAGACTGTCATGACAAAACTGATGAAACCAAGTCAGATGCTTCCAAATAGAGACATATAAAACCCACTTGCAAGCAGTCCTGTGTAACCTGCTCTAGGTGAGCCTGCCTTGGCAGAGGGGTTGGACCCTTCCACGCCTATCAATTCTATGATTTCTGCTTACATTGCTACTTGGCAAAACTACAACACACCTGTAAGAGGAGTTCTGAGAATCCTCTACTTCTGAAGTTTTTCAGCCTGCCAAGCCATACACCATTCCACAGTGCCATGCCACTGCTGCTTGCTCACAGCACTTTTGAAATGTGCAACGCAATGTGATGCATAGTTCAAAGGAGAGAGCTCTGCCCTAGACTGTGCAGCAGGTACCTGTTTAAGCTTAGCCTTGTGTGAGTACCTGCCACAGTGACTTGTATCAGTTGATCTGTTTGCATAGCCTACCTCTGAGACCAGCTACAAATTACAACTTAGCTCAACAGGCTATTAATTACTCTTAGCTTTGGAGGCTTTCTTAGTTGCATGGTGTTATCTGAATCACAGTAATGCGTAGGCATGGTCTCTTCCTTTATTTCAGTGAAGTAGGTAGTTAGTGCACACAATCAGAATGTCAATTTTACAGCTACACAACTAAATGCAACCATATACGAAATCTTTTTCATATAAAAAACTTCATGTTCTCCTGAATCTACAATGCATCCCCCTGCTCTCTACTGTATATGCACATACCCTAGGTCAGTACTCTCTCCTAAAAATCCTATACTGCAGTTAAGATCTGGAAATGATATGAAATACCTTGTTCAGCTCTTCTTCTTGGTGTTCTTGACTTTCTGCAAATAGCAATAACTCAATGTTTTTATTTTCTAGTTGCTCAGTAAGCTGAACACAAGATGACTGATGCCTTTAAGTAAGAAATAAACAAAACATGAAACAACCAGAACATTCAATACTCTTCACCTTGCAGTATACTCTCCACAGTGTAAAACTGTAGGACACCTGCTTGCTGCTGGAAAAATACCCCCAAACATAACCAACATTTGGCCTAAACCAGGCTGGATTTTGGGAGATGTCTAGAAATTAAGGACAATACAACTATGTGCAGAAAGAATCCTGAAAGCTCTTATAGATTGGTATTTCATATAATTTGAAATGGCTACAGCAGATTAGATAAGCCATAAAAGCATGACAATTTTATTTAAAGGAGGTTAGGGAGAATCTTAACTGCATTATTTCCAAAGTGTTTTAATGCTGAGAAAATGAAACACTGTAAAGACATAGGTAGAAATATCTGAAATGCGTTGATTTGTAAAAATCTTGGCATCATTAAAGCCTTTTAACAGAGCCTGCATCTATTGCCTGAAATTGTCCGATAGAATTGTCAATGAAAATATCTAGTCTAAAATTTAGAAGCTGACATTTGAATCCAGAGTATCTTTTCAAACAGTTAATTTAAAACAAATATAAGAAAAATGTTATTAGCTCAGAAGTACTTGTTAATTTAAAAATGTCTTCACCATACATACTTTATTTGAATTTCCTGCATATCTTTATACTCCTTCATTTTCAATAATTCTGTATGCAACTGCTGGCATTCCAGTTGTATCCGTCTCCAGAGACTATCCCTTGACTGCAACTCATTTCTCATTTCTGAGACGTCTGCCTCCATGTTCTACAGAAACAAGCAAATGCACAAACAGTTAAATAAAATTAGACAGCTTAAAATTCTGGTTTTTAACACATCATATTCGATACCGGTACATACATGATTTTCATTTCTGAAAAAGATATTGCTTCCATGTCAGTTCCTCTCATCTAAAAATCAGATTCTGAATATTCTTTAGCCCTTGCAATGTTCCAATGCATCTGCCTCTGAAATTATCATAGGAAACATAGTTCAGAAGTTCTTTGTTGTACTAAATGCATCTAAAATATATAGTTTGCTTATTTTAGCAGGTTATGCATTCTGGAACATGTTTCACATGCCAGAATTGGTGCCGTAAGTGGCTTCCATTTTCTGTTTTCCTAACAGCATTTCCAAATTTATAAACTTTAGAAACTATAAATCTTCTTCAAAACTAGTTCCATCTGCATGGAGTTAATTGCTTATTTATATGAACATCACAAAATTTTCAATCAAAAAAAGATTTTTCTTAGGGATTTGACAAACCTTATTTCTGTTTTATCTTTAACTTCTGATTGATAGCATGTTAGACAACCTGAAGACACAAATTACATTTGGCATGATAAAACATGAATTCCAAAAAAATCAGAATTTCACAAAAATATACTGAAAACATACTAAATATAAGATATGGGAAGTATAACCCACAAATAACAAAAGTAACAATAATCATCAGTTCTTACAATAGTAATAACTAGAGAATATTTATTGCTTCTCACCTAAGATCCAAAAGCATGTTTCAGATTAAAAAACCCCATTTTGCCAAGGATATTGATCCTTTACCTTTCAAACTATTACACTAAAAACACTAGCATTTTTCATAATTTCTTTTATTTGAATATAGCTTCCATCTTTAAGAGCAAAAATAAAGCCTTTGAAATGTCAAAAGAGAACTGGATTCCAGAAACGACACTGCAAGGAAGAACTTAAAAGTTTTTTTTCCTTAAGAGCCTCCTATGAGAATGACCTTCCTTCCAAGAAGCCTGTGGTTTTCCTCTGGCTGAAAGGGTTGCTGAAGACAGATATAAAGTGCTTTTGTGCTTTTTGGGGTTCTTTTTTAGGGGCTGCACATATGGACTCATTCGTCTTATCCTTTGTTACATTGAGGCCAAGAGAGCTTTTTTAAACAGCAAAATGCAACTTTGGGTATATTCAAGTGAAATAAAGCTTAATGAATTGTTAAAGTTGTTGGTAAGACTTGCTTATTCTCATCTTCATGACTTCAACATTCAAGAACTAGCCACAATTATTTTATAACATATGAATTTGGGAGATGGTTACCCCTCTGATTTCATTCTGGGGTGGATAAGGGAAATTAATTCTGCACAGTTGTGTGGCAGAAGTCATATTTTCTGTGATAGACTGCAGTCATCACACATATTTACATAAATTGTATTTTCTTGTGAATTATAATACTAGCAGGAAAAAGAGCAGACACAGCAGCAGCTGCAATAATAATTGAAACAGAACTTCAGGTCAAGAGTTTCACAGTTTCACATATCAGTTAAAAAAATAAATTAGATATGCATCACTTATTATTTTAGAAAATCTATTGCATCTGGTTAAAATGAAAATTAATTTTGAAGCAGAAAATTTTAGGATTTGTTTAGAAAATATCTCATATAAAGAGTCTGTTTCAAGTTGAAAAAACATTAAACCTTTTCTTTCCTTCTGTGAAAAGTTTTGCTTCTCCTAGCTTGCCATGTTTGATATAAAAAGTCCCAAAAATTTCCGGATCAGCTCTTGTTCTAATTCTGCTCAAGGCTGTTTGTGGTGGGTTGACCCTGACTGGATGCCAGGTGCTCACAACAGCCACCCTTTCACTGCCCTTCCCAGGTGGACAGGGCAGAGAAACAAGAGAAATGCTCTCGGGTAGAGATAAGAACAGGGAGAGATCACTCACCAGTTACTGCCAAGGGTAGAACAGACTCAACTTGGAGAAATTAATTTATTGATAATCAAATCAAAGCAGGATAATGAGAAACAAAAACTAAATCTTAGAACACCTTCTCCCCATGCCTCTTTTCTTCCCAGGCTTGACTTCACTCCTCAGTTCTCTACCTCTTCCCCTCCAGTGGTGCAGGGGTATGAGGAATGGGGCTGCAGTCAGTTCATCACACCTTGTCTCTGCTGCTCCTTCCTTCTCAGGGGGGACTCCTCACACTCTTCCCCAGCTCCAGTGTGGGTCCCTCCCACAGGAGATGGTCCTCCATGAACTTACTCATGGTGAGTCCTTTCCATAGGCTAAAGTTCTTCATTAACTCCTCCAGCATGGGTTCATTCTACAGGGTGCAGTCCTTCAGAAACAGGCTGCTCCAGTGTGGGTCCCCAGTGAGGTCACAAGTCCTGCCAGCAAACCTGCTCCAGCATGAGCTCCTCTCTCCACAGGGCCACAGGTCCTGCCACAAGCTTGCTCCAGCACAGGCTTCCCACAGCCTCCTTTCAGCATCCCCCTGCTCCGGTGTGGGTCCCTCCAGGGGCTGCAGGTGGATCTCTGCTCCACCATGGACCTCCATGGGCTGCAGAGGAACAGCTGCCTCACCATGGGCTGCACCACGGCTTCAGGGGAATCTCTGCTCTGGTGCCTGGAGCACCTCCTGCCCCTCCTTCTGCACTGACCTTGGGGTCTGCAGGGCTGTTCCTGTCATATATTCTCACTCTTCTCTCCTGACTGTGCAGGGTTTTTTTTCCCCTCGTCTCAAATACATTAACCCCAAGGTGCCACCGTCACTGCTGTTGGGCTCAGCCTTGCCCAGCAGTGGGCCCATCTTGGAACTGGCTGGCATTGGCTCTATCAGACATGGGGGAAGCTTCCAGCAGCTTCTCACAGAAGCCATCCCTGGAGTGTCCCTGTGGATGCTGAAGGTTTGGTTGCAGGGAGATTTTCCAGCTTTTTGCCAGCGTCTGTGTGAAAAGAAGGACTTTCGCATGGTGCTGGCCAAAACCAGAGGTTTTTGTAAATTAATTCCTTTATCTTGCAGGTGCAAGATGTTATGCAGTATTGTTGTTATTAACTGAAGAAATATTTTGAAATGGGTGTTGTAGAGTTCAGCCAATCATTCTGAGAGGTGGATGGTCAAAGAACCAATAACTTTATGCCACTAAGATATATAAATGAGTTTGTAAATTAATAAATAATTCCATTCCATTTCTTCCTGGATCGAGCCTATGTAATTTCCTGCCATCCCCAGTACAACAGACTCTAGCCCCCATTATCAAAACCATCCCAACACAAACCCAATACACTGTTCGACCTTTTAAATACAATTATATGGTGTATTTTTATGTAAATTAGTGTTCAGCAGCTGACCTAACGCTGACTTTTCAAGAACCAAGCCCCCTGTGTGATGTTTTCAGGTTGCCTCTCATGTTACGGCAGCAGATAAGTTTGTCAGATAATTCACAAGGTAGAGAAATAGACTGCAGCTTCCATTTAGATCTTTTAAACTTCGTATTTTCTGTACAGCCAACAAACTGCTCTTCCATATATTTCATTTTATTACTTGCTAATTAATAGTATAAGAGAAATATTTAGAAGTACACATGAAATGGTCATAGGCATAGAGGAATATATGAGGCACAACAAGTCTCGCTTTCATTGCCATCAGAGTTCTCCACATCAAGATTCCCACCTACTCCTTCCTCCTTTACCCATATCATGTCCAACTATTCCTATCCTCCATCTAACTCTCCTTCACACAAACCTGTCTACTTTTTCTGGCTGACAACAGGCCTTGTACTTTCTTTTTTCTCATATAGACATTCTGTCCTGGGTTACAGTGTACTCTATTACCATCTTCATGAGCTGTTGAAACCAGGTGTAGCAATGTTCCCTGCCTCCTCCCTCCGGACTATCTCCTGTTCATGGGCCCATCAATGCCTCACCTCGTGACTCACCATCCCATTCTGAGATGCTCCGCCCAGGGGGAAGGAGCCAAGCATTCCCACCTGGATATAGGCTGGGGTTTGGAGGAGCACAAGTAGCCTTTTCCACTGGGTTCCCAGAGGAAGACCAGACCCTTCTACACCACCATTGGACCTTCAGAGGAAGCCCAGACCCTTCTACAGAATCACTGCTTCAACAGAATCATCACTCCAGGAGGACTGCCACCATTTACCTGGACTGCTACCAACCCCCTGATCGTCAGGGGGTCAGGTTGTATTCCGACTCTGTCAATGGGTTGTTTTTTTGTACTATTGCATTTATTTTATTTTTTCCTATTAAATTGTATTTCTGACTTGGAGTATCTCACTAGTTTGTTTTCAAACTAGTACACATTCCTAAAAAAATATTTTCCCTGAGCTACCCCTTTTCACCATACATTGACATTACATCAGTGTTTCTGTTATGCAGCTATTTCCAAATGCAGCTTTTCTAACTAACATAGCAGCATTCCACACCACCAACACAGTTATTCTGCAACTTTCTGCCCTTTAGATGACATTGTTATGTACATCTAGCTCCACTTCTACTTAAAGTGTCTTCAAGCTTCCTACAGCTCCTGTATTCTCTTGAATACATGATTCCAAAATTCCTCCTGCTTGAAGATTTTCTTAAAGGCTACAGCACAATGACATCTACTCTGTCGTACAGCATCTATCCACTTGCTCCATCAACTGCCATGATTTGTTCCACTGCATATTCTACTCCCACTGCTTCTGATGGCAGCCTTTTTAACAGGCCCAAAAACAGAGGTTTTGCTTGCACACTGATAACTTGTATACAGGGAAAAGACTCAGAGAACTAATGCGCAAACGGCATGTATAAACTTGGCTGTTCTGACAACACCTGACAACACTATCTGAAATTAACCTCTGCCACATATATGCTAATAAAGTATATTGCATATGCTGCTAGCACTCTGAAAGATTGTCTTTAAAGAGAAAGAAATCTTTCTCCAAAAAGACTTGAAGCTACTATAGGCAATTCAATATATTACTGAACCTAGAAGTGCTTAAATAAATAAGGAAAAACATAACCGGTATATGTTACCAGAAAAAAATAGCAATGAGAATCTCATTCCTGATATGTTTCAAACATAGCTAATAAAAAAGGCTGTAAAGATCTCGTATTATCTCAGTCTTGTCAGAACTCATATATCACGACCAAAAGAAGAGGAGCAAATGGCTATCTTCATAGATCAGTGCTATGCCGAAAAACAGTGAACTAGGGATAAGATAAAACCTGATTGTTCTTTACATGGCCAGACACTTAAAAATTCTTAAAAACTGACTGCAAAATCTCCTTTCAAAGCTAACAAAGTTTACCATATCTGTTTGTATATACTTATTTACTAGCTATATGGCACAGTGAACAACAAGGTGTAAATCAGATAAAGAGATTTCACAGAAGTCATTTATATACAAGGAACCAAACTAGGGGAAGTTCCTGTAGATACTGTGGATATAGGAGAGTTATAAAACCCTAGATACATGGACAAGAGAAAAATATACTACTACAAATTAAATTTATTTCTGTTTTACTAAAAAAACACCCCATACTGTTCTCAGATTATTCTGTGTTCCTGCACAGAATATACCTAATATGTATTTATGTAGACATCTCATCTTGATTTTCCAACATTAATTCCACAGTCATCATAAAAAACTATTACTACCTGGCACTGATTTTGGTACATTTTTAGATCCTCACGGAGTTTCATATTTTCCTCTTCCAGTTTATTCTTGTTTCTTGCTATTTCATTCACAATTGCCTTCAGCTTTTCAATAATCACATCATCATTTTCACTTTTGGGATGGGCATAGGTAATTAGCTCTTCTTGGTTTTGCTTCTTATTGTGTATTTGGAATTGATAATTCTGGGTCTGCTTCTATAAAACAAGAAAGTATTTTAAATTAAACTGAATAATTATATGTAAATTGCTAGGACCAAATCATTACTACTGAAATCATAAGGCTATTCCCACCTTCACCTGGATTTGCTTAGAAAAGATGGCACAATTCAAACAGTTTGAATTACTTGCCCTCAGTAAAAAAAAAAAGTTTCAGAAACCTTCAAGGGCACAGAATATTTTGAAGGATTTTTTTCTCCTGTGCTGTGTATTTTCCTAGTACTTAATGTTAATGAGCCTCAAATGTGAAAAAGGTGATTATGATGACCTACTCAAAGCAGTTACCTGTGAGAAATAATTTGAGAGAAATGTTCCTCTTTGATTCATTGAACTCAGTAGGAGTTGTGTGTGTGTGTGCCTCAGGATAGATATTAACCTTTGACTAGAGGGCTACCATTACACAGGTCATGTACAAACAGCTCCGTTACTACAGGAACCGTACTTCTTTGAGATCGTTATCCTTAAGCTTGGGGAAGAATCATTTGTACATTCGGCAGAGTCCTACACTCCATGCAGCTTCCTGTACTAATTAAAATCCTAAAAACAAAACTTCAGAAAATTGGTATTGCCAGTGTCTCTGAATCCAGAGGCATTGTGAAGAAGCATAATTACTATGGCAAGTGTTTTTGCTGTTTAAAAAACTATCCACAGGAATCCCTCTACTGGGAGATTAACAAGCAGCACTAATCTTTCAGAAGACTGAGAATTAGTTGAAAAATTACAACAAAATATGACCTGGAAACTATATATCATGTACAGAGATCAAGTTGGGCAAGCAAATACATAGTAAAAATACATAAGGTTACAAATACCATATTTCACTGACAAGGACTGGAAAAAGTCATGCTTTAGATAGCTTTTGATGTTATTGACTACGTCCCTGTAATTTGTGTTGGCTGAGAACCTAGGTAGAATGGACCACTGGCTGCATATCAAATAAAAAGCCAAAAAAAATTTGCAGGTTAAGTTTCATTTCTATAGATAAAAAATTAAGGTCCCTTTGACATCCAAGTTATGGACTCTGATACACCAAAGTGTCAATGCATCCCGTGAAAAATATAGTGCAAGACTCCAACTGGAAATCAAAGACCTAACAAAAGAGGAATTTGAGGCAAAGACACAGGAACAATTAATGCTTTTGAAACAGCTAAGGGTAATAGTCCACCAGACTTGTATTTTAAAAAATAATTGGTGTTATGTTGCAGTTGTGAAGGAAACTGTCTTCAAAGCAAGTTCACTGATGGCAATGAAAGCTTCAACAGAAAAATGTGAATGATCACCCTGGGTATTCTATTTTGACTTGTCTAACTGTACAATCAACATGCATCAGTCAGTAGTTTTGTCTAGTCAAAGACTTGCTTTTTTAACACATTTGTATGAAAGTTCAATTGTTGGAATATAATGCTCTCAGCAGCTAAACCCAAAACTTAACTGTCATCCTTGGAAACTCTGGATATGTGTAAAGAGTCTCACAGGAATTGTTAAGAAAGTGTTTCACTAGATTAAGATCCAATGAGCTTAGTAACAGTGGAAAAGGGAATTATCAGTGAGCAACATAATCGGCTTCCCCTTACTTAATTTTCAAGCTGTCTTGTGGCCCAGCCAATTTGTAAGTTATTTTCTGGGGTTTTTTTAGAGAAGGATAGGTCATCAAGACATCATTAAGTAACTTTTTTTCTGGATTGGAAGGAATTAAAAAAATAAAAATATGCAATATCAATAGTCTATATACAAAAAAAGCAATAAGCAAATTGGCAAGTAAAAAATAATCATAAAGTCAACCAAGGAACTACATGGTAAGTAGAAAGATGAAAAATATGATAAAAAAGGGCTAAGTGATCCAACAAACAACTCCAAGAGTGATTCTGGAGTAGCATATGAAAATTCATTTTTCTGCATAAATCATACTAGTGTATATTTATGATCTTCAAAAAAATGAAGGATATCAGATTTGAAGGAACTTTATATGTGAGTTAACACCTTAATGGCACGCACTACTTACTTGGTAAGATACCTTTTAATAACTTGTCACAATTAATTGCATATTAGTAAATAGCAGGAAAGATAAAAGTACCTCCATAATACTCTTGAAAAGTAAAAAGGAACATTCACTGGTTTTGGTAATTGTTTGGGGTTTTTTAAACAGAAATGTTATAATTTTCATTATGATACTTATTCATTTCATCATTTTCATGCAAAAAATTAAAATAACTGTATGTATCACTAGATATTCCAGTATGGTTCTGCATTACCGTACATTCACTACCAATATAGACTACCAGTCTGCATTATAAGATTCACTGTAAGCTTAATTTTTAAAAATTAAGTTAGAGGAAGCTCTAGCTGAGCAAAGAGTTCGTTTTCTTCCTAGAGCAGGAAGATAGGAATTTTACCTGAAATAAATTACATTTCTCGGGCAGTAATTTTGGTTCCACATCTACATAAACAGGGTTATTTTCACAGGTTGTCCCATACTTCTCCCATTCTCTTGATTTTGCCTTAAATTCCTGAAAGACAGCAAAACAAGGCTAGTAAGCATAGGGAAAATATCTATTTTCCTTAATCTAAAGAATTTCATAATTTGTATCATTCTAAAAAAAATCTTGTTTTTTAATTAATACATAATCTTTTCCATAATTTTGGAAAGAAGTTAAAAAAAAAAGAACAATTCTATAAACCAGCCATCCAGTCATCCCCACCAGAAGAAGTCCAGTCTTAAGGGCTATTGATCTGAGAAAAATGAGTGGTAAACATAATCATAGAATAAAAACTATAAAATAAGATAGTAGAGTTATTGCTATAATACACAAATTTTATTGCATGGTAGTTACTGTGACTTTAAAGCTATATCAGCACTGACCAGGGTTATCAGCAGGGAATCAAAGCCTTAATATTCAGACACAAAGTGCTCACTTTTAGCCTTTTTTTTTTTAACGAGACAGCACTACATTGAATAAGTTTTACTTCTTGCTCTCTTTAAAATTTCTGCTTCAGGCTCTGAGTTTACCTAGTTTAAACAAAAAAACTATTTAAGAAATTCTATTATATTAATCTAGTACTATTTTTGTATTTGCACTCACATTCATACTTATAGTGTATTTGAATTTGTTTTTAACTCATGCCAGACCTTACATGTTCACAAATATATTTTAAAGGCAGTATCCTACAAAATATACAGAATTGCTTATTTATAAATTCAGTTACTAGAGCTGTTGCTCTTTTAGTCTGAAAATTTAGCAAAATAAGAGTATACTGCTTTATATATTGAAAACTAATGGAAATGTTGTTCCAAAAAGACAGATGATGTTTTATAATTAAGCTAAACTGGCATATTCCCCAAATTTAAAAAAATAAGGCCTTTTCTTGCTACTGAAACAAAACTCAATATTTCTCAACATAGATTAATACAAATCTTCTTTCACAGCTTTCCTAATATCTGCTTTGGCATTTAAAACAATAAACACCTTCCTATTTTATAAAACATGATACAAATGGAGTTTCAGACTATTTAATGAGGACTGCAGGTTCAAGGCCTTACTAAAGCACTGCTGAGCTTAGTAGGTTTTCACCACAGTAATTATTTCCTGAATACTCGAATTTGCTGAATATATTCCAAGCACTCATTTTTCATACTGCATAATTAATCAAATTATAGCATTGTCTTACATTATTTTCACATTTTAATCTTGAGTAAGGTTATTCTCAAATTAGCTGACAGTAGTGATACATTTAGCCAATGATAGATGTACAACCCATTTATTATTCTTGTAGTAGCTGATGTTGGCAGCTATGCTGCAGTCCAAAGCATTGTAGCTTTTCTGATGGTGAGAACTTCCATGTGGAAGAGACAGCCAACATCATGTAGAGCTGGGATATGTCTAGGATGTCTATGTAGATACAGGCACCTGGAGGTCGCAGAAGTTAGTCCTGTATCTTATAGAATAATATAAAAACCAAGTCCAAAATACAGATCCGAAGACCCTGCTTAATTTGAGTTAAAGTAGGAAATTACTTAAAATCTACTAGAGCTGAATTTCTCGATTGCAAAGTTCTCAAATTCCAAATCATCTCCATCATAAATCTACATCATAAACGTGTAAGTCTTCCCAACGCTTAGCAGCTGGGCAAGCAGCTCCCATATCAAGTGGTACCACTCTCCTTGCTTTGCCTACGGCACCCAGTCCAGTAAGCATTTGGAGCACACACTACTTTATTATGCTCTTCACAAAGATGGACAGACAAAATATGAAATTTGTGATCCTCTTATGCTTCATCAGATTACTGGTTGGACTGTTCTTCCCATAAGTGGAGGACTCAGTGTAAAAATCTTTCAAGACAGAATCTGAAGCATAATCTTCCCACGTTAGTTTTCTACCTAACAAACGTTATTTTTCAACAGGCTCCGGAATTCTTCCTTTTGAAGTTGTTTCATGTAGCTCAGGATATCAGGAAATTTATTGGAAAGGTAAAAAAGAAGCAGCAAAAACTAGCATACCTAGAGGTTATATTGCTCAGTTCTAAAAAATAATACAAGATATCAGTTTCTGCCCCAGTGAACGCAGCCAGAGGAGTATTTGGAGAGATGATACCACTTGCAGGCACACTCTCTACATGCCAGTTCTCTGTCTTGCCTAACTTTCCTGTTGGTCCAATAAATACTTGATTATTCTGCAGATCATAAAGTAACCTCTGAGAAGTCAAGGCTGGGAATTATGAACAAAAATCAGTGTCTTCCTGTATCCGAGAATAAGTCCACTAAAATTCAGCCTGTGTCCAAAGGGATAGGGAATATGACTGAATCCTGTCCTCAGCATCTGTGATCTAGCCCCCCAGTCAGTATGCTGGATTCTGTGCAATGTATTTTTAAGTGCCTAATCCTTCCTCAGGCATTGCCTAGGGAAATCAGGCACTGAGGTCAAGGTCATGGATTGCCTCAGGCACACAGGTGCTGACAAGACATATGTGTAACAAGCAGTTTTCCAATCCTAAATCCTTTTTCCTGTGTAGCCCAATGTGGTCAAGGTTGTCCTGAGGTCTATAAAACTTGAATTAATGGTAGGTATTAGGTGACAGTATCCTGCACATGTACAAGCTCTCATGCCTCAAGAGAATGTGCTATCCAGTACGCATCTATTCATCAGGAAAACAGTAAAATTTATTTATAGTTACACTCACAAAAAAAATTGTTATTAATTAATATTAAAACAAAGAAGCATTCTTGCCAAAGCAAGACAATTATATAATTTTTGTAGAATTATGAGCAAACTAAAGCTTACAAATTGAAATCAAAAACTAGTTCTAGAGGCATATTAAAATTAAAATACAGTAACGAAGTATTCTTACCTCCAGTTTCACATATAAATTCCTTGGGTCAGATGATGTCTCCAAGTTTTCCTCCCATTTTTCTCTATTTTCGAGCTTTTTTTGTTTTAACTGATGTGACTGTAGCTTTTCGTAACTATGTGTCAACTTTGAGAACTAAAAACAAAAGTAGAGTTCAACATGCAGAATCTATCAAAGATGACCACATGGCCAAAGTTTTCTTTAAACTAGAATCACCAGCTGCAGCTTTAGCATTCTAAATGTTTAATCAATGTAACAAAAAATCAATTAATAAAGTTCAAATCAATTAATAAAGTTATCACACATGAACAAGACCAAGCTCTCACATAAATGTTAACTAACTGTTCAAATGGGTTCATCCGACAGCTACTTGATTCTGCTGCAGTTCTTCATGGCACTGTTACCCACAGAGTCATTTCCTCTACAATGTTCATATGGAATGTTCTATACTTGTTTACTGCCATCTTGTGTTGACATTTTTAAAGGGTGCTTCACTGATCCGAATGTGAGATTATCATTGATGCACTTTAAACTTGTGTGTTTCTTTCTTATAATGAAAATTGTTGAAATATTATGTGTGTGATGATTGCACTCTTCTGGTACCACTGAGTGGGTCTCAGAATTAGACACTGAATAGACAACACACAACGCCTACTGGTCTCAACAAGAAAGTCTGGCTTAGGAGTCAGAGGCAGAGAAGTTACCAGAAGGACCAGCCTCTCCAGAAAAACAGCCAGTTTTCACGTTCACTACACCGCACAAACAAAGGGTCTGTCCAGTGCCTGTTAACAGACTGGATACAGAAAACTGATACTCTTCGGTAGGAATATGTACATTTGGTTTTGGGGAAAAAAAATGCAAACCCAAGGATATTGACAAAGGAAACACTAAAAATATGGTCTTGAGGAAAGCTGAGTGACAGAACTTTGGGAAGAATATGTCAGTGATTGAAACTCAGACTGAATCTGAGTCTGGATCTGGTTTCTGGATCTGAATTGATCTGAATCGTTTATTCAAAGGAACAAGCTGGCTTTATACACTTCCCCAAGACACAGCATTTCCTTACATGGTAATCCTCACTACACAACCTATCCCATGTTGCTACATCAGCAACGCACCTTCTAAATGTCTTTACATGGGGTGATCACGCACTGTTCACCCGCCTGCCAGCTTCCAGCAGGCTCCTCTCTGTAGGGGTCTGCCGCGTGACACCTCTTCCCTCCAGCGTCTGTGCCGCCATGTGCTCCTTTGTCCTGCCATGTGCTTATCTTTCCCATAAGAATATTGGGTAGAAAAGAAGCTTGCAACTATAAACACTGATCATGTCTCTTGTTGTTTAGTTCCTTTAAATTTAAGGATATATGACTTTAAAAAATCTGACTCTCACATAAAGTTCTTTATATACCCAAACAAAATCCATAAAATCTCATATTTTTGTTAAAAGCTCAAAGTGAACTACTTTTTGGAAATGGAATGGAATCCTATTGAGTCAACACTGAGTGAGCAATTGAGGTCTGTGCAGATAACAAACATGGCCAAAGAAGCCCAGAAAAGATACAGAACAGAAACAAGTTAAAAAATCGTCTGGAAATTTCCTAGACACATTTGAGATGAACTTGAGAATCATAATATGGGACAGTAAAAACTAACTGAAAAGATGACAAGAAGACATTGTCCTGGACTAGAAAGTTTCTTGATATGCAGAGGCCTAGGCATAGATTTGACCAGCTTGGAATGTCTGAATAGGAATTCTGTAACATGGGCATACACAGCTGAGTTATCACCTTCAAAACCAAATTGAAAGTCTTGCAGTGAAGCTGCCTATATTTGAAATTGACTTTGCCAGAGAACACAGTTAAGATAAAATATTTAAAATGAGTCAGAGTATCCGGGCTCAAACAACATGGAACTCATTGACCTTGGAAGAAAGATATCCCTTCTCAAATAACAGTTTTGCTCTTGAATAGATTACGGCATATGTGAACTGCCTGCGAAGAGCAAATTCAGATAACACAGGTATTGGAATGTTTATGCTAAAACGGCTAGGAAATACAGGATCCAACAATTCAATAAATCAGTCTATAATGGAACAGAGAGGCCAAAATGAGAAAACTTAGTTTGAGTATTAGATATTTAATGACAGTAGGATATTAAAGGCAAATTATAGTCTGGATGTTATTATGATTGGAAACTAGACTAAAAGCCAAAAATCTTTCCATTTAATGCCAGATGTTTGCTTTAAAAGGTCCAAGTTGTTCTATTTGTATGTTCTACATGTTAAAAAATAATTAGAAATGGGGCATTTTAGTGAGTTCTGGAGTAAAATCCAGCTAAATTTCGATTTCTGAAAGTTAGAACAAGCCTGAGACACTCTGCATCAGAAAAATCTGCCTGTAAATGCTTAGTCATTTCAGCTATCTTAAATTCTTGCCATACACTGACATGAATTGTATTCTGGGGGTGTCCATTTCTTTCTGTTGATTCTAAAGGGAGCCTGGGGTAGCTCAGATGTAGCTTTTAAATGTCTAAGTGAGGAAATTAGTTGCAAAGTTGTTAGAGAAAGTATGGATCCTTGTTCTTTTGCTGAGAGACTTCCATCACTTTCAAAGTGAGAATAACTGCTAGACATTAATATATATAAAAAAAAAGAAAAAGAAGGATCAAAGTAATGAAGATGAACTTCAAAAGTTTTTGCTATTTAATTATGACAAAATGCTGCACATTTGAATGAATGCAACAGTGTGGCCTAGGAGTTTCAGGTTACATACCAGGAATTATTTCCCTAATACAAGAAAAATATAGGTTTTACAGCATTCAACAGGCACACAATCAATTCAGAGGGAATACTGCTCATTAAACAGCTGGTTTTAGCAGCACCAAGGGTAAAAAGCACACAGGACCACAGAAAAGAAATTCGTTCTGAATAGCCCAGCATTCTGATCACTAGAAAAAGTGATCCTTACTATTTCTATCAAGATTAGAAAGGTACAAATCTTGGGAGGGATTTTGAGAATACGTTTGTAGAGAAAGATACAATGCTATCGGTAAATAGTAGCACAATTTGTGCAAAACGAAATTGTCACTCTTAAGATTATACAGTTTAGAAGGTGGTATAACTTCCAAGTGAGAATAAGAACCAAAAGAAGGGAATCAAAGGAGATAAGGCAAAGATTAACATTGTCACAGAAGGTCTATATTATAGATATGAGTTTGTGTATCTGAGAACTGGGGACATTAAAGCCATTCCACTGCAGACACTGCAGCACTGTCGTTCAGGAAAGAAACTCAGTAAAGAAATGTGGTAAAAGAGGAGCAGAGTGGGACAGGCCTACTGTCTAGCACAGGTTCTAGGAATTGTTCTGACAGGCAGACTTTTGTTTATCACATAGAGAATCAAGGCAGGCCATTTAACATAGGCATTTAACACTCTTCTTTTTCAGTGAAGGTGAACTAGATGGATATTTCACGAATAACTATGGTTTGGTCAAAGGACAGGAGTGGGGACTGGAAAATAAACCGCAAACAGCATCAGTGCTGGAACCTTTAGAAAAATAAATAGGATGACTGAGAGAGAACGAAATGTTTAGAGATATGAATTGGGAAAGTGATGTATAATCTTAAGAGCTAGAAATTCAAACTTCTTGCATAAAGATAGAAAAAGAAGCAAACAAGAAACTCAAAGAAAGTTTAAGTGGTCTGAGTGTTAATCAAAAAGGAGACTTTGGGCAAGAAATATAATCAAGTTTAAAGAGAAAAGCTTGTAGGTTAGAAAATGTCAGGTTCTTAAAAAAAAAAGAGAAAACAGGTTGTATTTGCCCATGGAAAGGACTTGTAGGGTAATTAAAAACTCCAAAATAAAATTCTTTATGAAAAATGGCCTGGAGTTTCAATTTCAGAAGGTTCAATTTCAGTGAAGATCTTAGCAACAACATGTAACATAAACCAAATCATTTTTAGCATGGGATAAAAAAAATAATTAAGTGAAAAATATTGCAGCAAATATTATAAAGAAAAGAGATCTACCATATTTTTGAGGATAGTTCTGCCTTGCTAAAGATACTTTACTACTTATACATAAAATGTCACACTCTTTTTCATTGTATGATGTTTATCTTCTCAATAATCATGCTGATTATGCTTTTCTGTAATTTGTGTAAATGATAAACCAGCTTTTACTTCTAGCTACTTTCCCAAATGATTAAAAGTGTTAATTACTAAACAGCCAAAGCATTCACTGCCTATCTACAGAACTGTTTTCCAAATCTGTTCTCATATGTGAAAGAAAATATAAATTAAAGACAACATAACATTAAAAATAAGTCATACATTTATTCATTTGATGGTACTCAGGTGGTACTATCACATCTAAATGAAGATAATGATATCCAATTTATGCAATCCAACATTATTATATAATAAGTGTGGTGACTGGAAATTCTGAATTATACCACTATGTCTCTGGTAAGAGAATCCATTGAAGGGAACAGAAAAGTAGCAGGAAAAACAATACAGAGTTATATACCTTAGCTGTTAAAATCTGAGAAACAGAATCAACTCAAGTTTGCAAAGAATTTAGATTCATGATTGAAGTAGAAAATACTGAAGAAACAAAAACGCAGGTGCAGAGCAAACACAGCCAAATTGAATCATAAAACCATAGAATGGTTTGGGTTGAAAGAGACCTTTAAAAGATCATCTAGTCCAACTCCCCTGCCATAAACAAGGAGACCTTCCATTAGACTGGCTTGCTCTAAGCCCCATCCAGTCTGGCCTTGAACACTTCCAGCAATAGGGCATCCACAACTTCTCTGGGCAACCTGTTCCAGTGTCTCACCATTCTCACTGAAAAAAGTAATAAACTGTTCCTCAGGTACAGTCTAAATCTGCCCTCTTTCAGTTTAAAACCTTTGTCCTTTCTCTCAGCCTGTCTCCACAGGAGAGATGATCCAGCCCCTCTGATCTTCTTTGTGGCCTCCTCTTGACTCGTTCCAACAGGTTCAAGTCTTTCTTGTACTGGGGACCCCAGAGCTGAACACAGCACTGCAGGCGGGGCCTCACCAGAGCAGAAGAGAAAGACAGAATAACCTCGCTCAATCTGTTGGCCACATTTCTTTTTATGGAGCCCCAGATACAACTGGCTTTCTGGGCTGCAAGCACACTCTGAAATAAATAAAGCCAGAAAAAACTCCCAATATCATTAATGCGGGTAACTCCAGTTTTGATACAGTGGAAATCTATACCTTACGGAAAGCTATCAGGCCACTTTAACAGTCAAGTAAATCAGAGAAACTAAAACCAGAAAAAAAGTATGGCAAAGACATGATAAGCACAGTATAAATCTTAAAATTCCTAACGTGCATCAGAGTCATATTAGCATGAATCCAATTACCTATTTTATTCATTCACCAAGGCTTTAGTTTATTAGTCTGAAGTTAGGAAATCAAGTATCTGTCTTCATAACAGCTGTCACATCCACATCAAAATCCATCCAGAAAGTTTGGACATGACAGTACATAAATTATAATGGAGCCTGGTAGGAAGCTGTAGTCATCATCATCTGTATGACACGATTCATCTTTCCCAAATCCATAATGGCACATCTATACAATTTGGCATATGTAAGTTTTTCATACTGCAATCACAAAATAATGAAACTGACATTTTTCTTACTTGGGATTTCAGTGCTTGAAGCTGAGTTTCATAACTCTGAGCCATTTCATATTTAGTTTTCTGTAAGTTTTCCAATTCTTGTTGAAGTAGTCCCACCTACAGTTAAAATAAGCATTCAAATGTACCTTTTCTGACATGTTTCAAAATATGTAATTTTTGTGAAGGTAATTTGAAACTTTGAAAGAACCCCACTGCTTTAAGGAGAGATATTAAAAATAAATATTAATTCAGAAAGTTGATAATAAAACTGGATACCACAAACCCAGATTACGTCAACATCAAATTAGGGATTTTATAGTAAAAAATCTCATTGCATGCGGATGGTATGATATAATGATAATATTGTACAAGTCTGTTATGAAAGACCATTTATGAAAGCCTTTTTAACCCAACTATGCTGTTCTCCACTGTGAAAATTTTCCTTGAGCGGCTTATAAAATGATACAAATTACCTTCCACTATTTATGTACAAATTACCAGAAGACACTGTAGACTCATCTCAGCTCCTTAAGTGCAGTGCCATTTGAGATATCATGAATTATTATTGAATTTCACAGAGACCCGAGAAATATGACAGAGTGCATACATGACATCTGTGCTTTTCTGGAGGGGCAGTTGGAAGCTTGGTATAATATGCTAAAATGTTTCAGATAACATCTCTGTACAGGCAAATAAATTGATGCTTTGAGGATGGGCTACCTGAATTCTTCTCTTGGTTCCTCTGACCTTAGGGACTAAGGGCAAGTTCCTGATTGCTCATTAGGGGTATCACTCTATTTTCAAAACTCCCACTGGCAACTTAGCCACCTAGCTCACACAAGGATGCCCTCGTAAACACCTAAACTCAGCTTGCTTGAACTAGAACTGAATGCTATGCAAGGATTTCTTGATGCTTCTGAATGAATATTCTGCAGAAAAGACTGTGAAGTACAGACAACATCAGGTACACTGGGGCTTTAAGTTTCATAAGAAAGTCTAAGTAGTAACACATTTCGAATCTTCACAATGAATAAAATTATCATACAAAGACAGTATATCATGTAAAATGTTAAAAGTCAGGTATAAACAGGAGTAACAAAGATATAACTTTGGGAACCTTTTTGAACTGCATTCTTCCATTTAAAATTTCTGATGAAACGAGAAGTGCTGGCATTTAGAAAAAACATAAAATTATCTTTTTACAGCTAACCCAAGAATATTTGATGTAGACTTTAGGGAAATAGAAGAAATATGAGATTTTCAATGACATTTTTACAATCACTTCTCAGAACAGAAGCACACTTTAAAACAAAACACTAAGGATAATTAGTGACCTTTAAGGGGTGTTTGGTATTTTTACATGATAGAACAAACGGTCTCCTTATAGAGAATTTAAAGCATACTAATAAGAAACTACAAGAATAAATGCTTTCTTTATAGGATGTGATATTCTTAAATACCTCTTGACCTTTTTGATCCAGTTTGCTTCGGGCACTTGCTAATTCTTGATCCTGGATATCCATCTTTGCTTCCAAAGTTCTCATCTTTCTTTCCCATTCTACTTGCTTTCTGTTTACCATGATGTCAATTTGATGCACTAATTCCTGAAGTTCAGCTTCACATGGAGAAGCTCTAAAAACATAAAGAGATTTATTTTTTCAAATAAAGAAGAAAGGAGAAAACAATTTTTTATTTACATTGCTACAATTCTATTTTAATTGTGATTGCAATTAAATTAAATCAGTTTTAACACAACCACTTTTCAACAACAAAAAGAAAGAAATGGGAAATTTAAATGATGCCTTCAAATGTAGGTGGAACCTCACTTAATCGATCTTGAATTTGCCTGCATAGTCAACTTTTGACTGAACTAAACTGAAAAAACAGCTCCGTAATGTGGATATGGATTTATCACAAATCTTTTATTTGGTGCTTTAATTGTGTATATCCCTTGTTTTGATAATTATTACAGGAAATTTAAGTGAATTTGTTAATTTGTAGTATCATAATTAAAACTCGGCGTGATTTTTTAAAGTTAAGTTCTTTAAAACTTCTTTTACATCCACAAATCCTTGAAACTGTAACAGTACCAATGTTAAGCTTGGAAAGGCTTTTTAAATGCACACATAAATCTTAATGACTTTTTAATGTTAAAACTGTTGGCAATGCTGTTTTGAAATTTAATATGAATCATAGGATGACAATAACCAAAGTGCAAGCAAGTGATGTACATCTCTCAAAACAAAAACACCCCCCTCAAGTGCCTGGAACCCATCTCAAAAGTAGCATTAATGATGAGCAAACTTTGATGCCCGCTGGGTGGAATATAAAATAGGATTTTGAAAACAGAAGATGAAGCGATACTCCATCAGGACTACCTTTTCCTTGATACTGCTGTAGGGACCTGTGCACTTCCAGCCTCATGTAATGTCACATGGCAGCACTTTGGTGAACCACCAGCAGTGACTCAGCTATGTGATTTTAGCCTTCAGAAATAGGTACTTTCTTTATTGTGTGTCACATGGATAATCTAAATATTGTTATGCAAATAAGAACACAACTTCTAGCCTAGATCATCAGAATACTCTTTCAGATCCACCATAGTTCACACCCTTCACTCTTAAGTTTCACCTGGCTCTTTAAGATCTTCCTGCACAAAGCAAATTCTGCATTTGTTGCTAAAAAATTTTCTCTTAACAGTTCTTACATGCTTCTTGAACCTAGAGCCATCATTATATAAAAGGGAGGTGCTGAAAGAAAAATCCTTTCTGAAAGAGCTTTCTCAGTCTATCGTCGCTTTCTCTAATTCCTTACCTGGATCCTCTAAGCACACTTGCAGATGCAAAAGGAAATCTCTAAGTGAAGTTGTGGATTGCTGCTGCTGTTCTGCTACCAGAACTACTCCGTACCAAGGCTCTGGTATTGAACACGGATCTGCAGTCATCCCCACCCACTGGCAGAGAGGTGCTACTTGCTGCAGTAACAGTTGTTTTAGTCCACTAGTGTTTTGAGAAGGGTGCGTATTAGCCCCCTCAGAATATGGCCAAACACATGGCACCACAGTCTTGAGAATTTATTTTCATCTCTGGATATGGAATGCAGTGGTTTCTTTTGTTTAATAAGACAACATGTAAACAAACACATAAAGAAGAAATTTTATCGTGAGCAAAGAAGTATGCATGGGTTTTTTTACCCATATGGATTCAGCATTCCCCCTTTGCTGAATGCATACATCGAATGGATTCATCATACAGGGAAGTAATGACTTGTACTTCAGCAAGTGGCAGCTACTTTTCTTTTTGGTTCATTTACTTTGAAACAGCTCAAAACACTTAAAGTTATCTCATTTTAAAGTGGTGTAGGCAAGCTCTTAGTCTTTTATTCTGTCTCCATATAAGTGAAAATAGAGATGATTCATATTCTACTGCCATTAATAACTATTTATCTTCATGTAAAACTAAATGTTTCCAAATTTAGGCAAACAAAAATCCAGATAAAAAGCTTTACCACCTCCAGGCCTTTTTCTTTATCACAAAGGATTTTTGCACTAGTTAGACCTCTCTAGCTCTATTTATCCATCTTTTGCTTCGGAGCTCTGCACAGGTCTGTATTTTTCTGATTGTTTCCTAACAGACATAGAAAGAATGTTATTGTCCATACACTCTAGAAGAAAGTTGTTTATTTAAAAACAGATGTTTTAAGAAATGTTTGGTTCATACTGTCTTGACTTCGTACCTTCTTCCCTTATTATTTACATTTGCTCACAAACAGGAAAGTAAATATGGCCATATTTATGCAAACACAAGTAAAACATATGCAGTTAAGAAATATTTCCATCTTACATAGTATATTAATTAGATTTTGATATTTAAACCAGCTTCTCCAGTCAATATTCATTTTACTATTGCAAAACTTGCTCTAAAAATAGGAAATATATAAACCAGTTGTGATATAATAATCCATTAGAATCTTCTACCCCAAAGCTCCATTCTAAGAGCCACACCTAATTTATTTAACAATTTTCAGCCATACAGAATCATACACATCTGTGGATGGACAATTTGCGCTTTATGAATCCTTGCAGCTGGAATGTAATTTTCATGATTTTCATCCACCATTACTCAGCCATTTTCCCAAATTTTAAAGGCATTATCCCTGGAATACTGTCAGCATAGGCTGGAATTGTTTCCTTTCATTGAATGTGTATCCTAAACTAGTCTTCCAGATTCTTTGTACAATTAATAGAAATAACTAAGTAGCAAGAATTCTGGTTTATGATGGGACAACTCCCTCCAGATTCATCTGCAATAGCCTGAAATTTCATATATGTTGATTAAAATAAAGGCAAGGAAGAATCTTGAATTTCTGAAATAGGCTTCTGACTTGTAGCCAAAGAACAGCAACATCTTTGGGGTTTTCTAATTCAAGTTTCTTTATAGCTACTTTTACAAATCATATCACTAACGAAAAAAAAAAGGGCCACACTGATCAGAATATTTTACTGCAGCAATTTTTATCTGTCATGAAAACTGCATGCATTATTCTTCAGTACAAGAGAGCACACTTTTAAATCTCATTGAAAACTTTCTTGGGCCAGAATAAGGTATGATAGATCATGCCTCTTTGATTTTAAGAAATACTTTTATGCTTAATGTGCATCATATCACCTTGTATTGTTTCTTGGTAATAATGACAGAATAAACTGGTTTATTTGAAAAACAGTTAGCAAGTTTCCTTACAAATTATGATGGATAAATATTCTGTTTAAGTCATTATATGGGGAAGTACTTCTTATATTTGTGTGTTCCTTGAAGATACTGCACGGGATGAGGTGCTACATCAAATCTCACCCATGTTCTCACTTCTTTAGAAAGACTTTGTGCTAACATATTTTTTAGATTAACTAAATAGTAACATATTTTTTTAGATTAGCATTAAAAGAACTAAACTTGGATTATGTAAAAATAAGAAATGATTATGTGTTGTTATGGTAAGTGCACTTAGTACTTGGGTACAACAGTTGTAGTTATCATCTGTGCAAAATAAGTCTAGGGCTTTAGCAATGAATAGCCTTGTTTCCAAGATTCTTAATGTTTTAAGAGCTGTGATACGTGAGTTTATACTGCTGTAGCCTAGCAACAGCAAGTACTTTTTAAAAAAAAGTTTGAAATAACATTTCTTAACATCTTAATAAAACCCCACGTAGCTTTCATTCCCTGTCCCCCCCTTGTTCAGGTATGAATATTTAAAAAATTTAAATAACTAACAGAAACAGTGAGCAGAGTATTAGCTAAAGCAATGTGTTGTCTTAATTACCAGCAACTTCTCCAGTTTGTGTGGAAAGTAGAAGAAATAGAGAATCAAGTTTGCTTCCAAAATCATTAATATTTTGTGTTTGACATCTTTAATAAACCTACATAATTCAATTCTATCATATATTCAACTCCCAAGACAGTAAGTCATTACATACTTAGTCACAGCTTGTTCCTGGAACACTTCTAAATCCTCCTCCATAACACTGATTGTCGTTTTAACCTGTTAAAACACCAAAAACCAAGTCACTCAGATTCTTAAATGCATGCATTTACATAGCCAAATAGTGCAAAGTGGATAGTTCTATGCTTTCCTTTTGCATTATGTAATTTTCTCATTGCAAACAACAAGGACAGGGGACTGCAGCTCTAATTACAGGCTGGAATGGGTGAGACAAAAACTTCGGGAGCAAGCTCAGCTCTCTGACAGCAGTTCTCGCACTTGGTGCAGCCCTGAGATACCAGAGGTGGTGCTGAGCTTGAGCCTAGCCCTGCGTCTCCATATGTAAGTGTGTTTTGGATCATTCCCTGTTGTGTGATGTCAATGGTTTGTGAAGACACTCTGGAGCACGTGAATCTAAATTTGCCATAGATCCATGGCTGCGTTCATCAAACATTTGTACCTTTGCACACCGTGATTAACCTCCACCCAGGCTATAACCGCTCTCAAGCACAATTTTGGATTCCTATTGACTAGTCACTCCCTTGCTTGGCAGGTGCAGCCTGAGACACGCAGGCCTCAAATACCTCGGCAGGAAGAGGAAGATCAGAACAAGGCTATTGCTGGGACCAGTCCAGTTCTGTGGATCTAGCAGAACACAAGGATGTGGGGGCATGCCTGCCTGCATGCAAGAACATTATGGGTGATGGGGGAGCATGAAACAGCCCTAATTCCTCGTGGGGAAGAGAAGCGGGGCTCTCAAGTGCGCGGGTACCAGTACCCACAGACGTGTGGGCAATGACACTTGGCACTGCAGCTTTGGCTCCACAGGGGCCCCGCACCTGAGGTGACACTGCCAGAGGGCCGCTGGCTGAACAGGGACCAGGCGCCAGAGATGACGCTGCCACAGGACCAGCAACTTAACTCCATAGGAGATCGACACCTGAGGTGACACCGGCACAGGGCCAGTCTTGGCTGGGCACCTGAGGAGACCGGGGCATCGACGGCACCCCCCGGATCCCCGGACACCTGAGGAGACCGGGGCACCGACGGCACCCCCCGGATCCCCGGACAGCTGAGGAGACCGGGGCACCGACGGCACCCCCCGGATCCCCGGACACCTGAGGAGACCGGGGCACCGACGGCACCCCCCGGATCCCCGGACACCTGAGGAGACCGGGGCAC
>VZTD01000547.1:513504-584668 GCA_013397725.1 Rhagologus leucostigma
GGGCAGGGCCGGGGCAGGGCCGGGGCAGGGCCGGGGCAGGGCCGGGGCAGGGCCGGGCCGGGCTCCGGCTCCGACGGGCGCAGCGGGAGAGGCGCGGGGATCCTGCTGTCACTCCGTGCGTCCCTCCTTCCATCTGGAGGAAGCTGGAGTGAATTTCACCGCAGGAAAATTTCACCCATGGTAAAGAACACGTACTTTTCCCTTAACATGGTTTAAAAAATCAGTAGGCAAGGTGTTTTTTTACTTATTAGTATTTTTTTTTCCTGCCGTTCCCCTTAAAACACTGTTATTACTAGATAATGAAAAGGCTGAACATTACCCTTTCCTCCCTGAATGACTAGCTACGCTTTTGCCAAAGGGCTTCAAATGATTTTCGCATTATTTTACGAACAACCTTGGCCTGATGACACTTCTCTTTCCATTCTTGTGGCCTTCCATCTGTCTGAACAACAAAATGCTTTTAGGACTCACNGAACAGCATGTCCCTGGCTTCTGCGGCCGCCCCTTCCCCTCCCGTTACCTGCCGTGCTCTCCCCTCCGCTCCTGCCGCCCCCGCTGCCGCTGTGGCCGCGGTACGAGCCCTGCAGCCCGGCCACCCCCAGCGCCCGTCCCGCCATAGCTCCCGCCCGTCGCNCGGGGCAGGGCCGGGGCAGGGCCGGGCCGGGCTCCGGCTCCGACGGGCGCAGCGGGAGAGGCGCGGGGATCCTGCTGTCACTCCGTGCGTCCCTCCTTCCATCTGGAGGAAGCTGGAGTGAATTTCACCGCAGGAAAATTTCACCCATGGTAAAGAACACGTACTTTTCCCTTAACATGGTTTAAAAAATCAGTAGGCAAGGTGTTTTTTTACTTATTAGTATTTTTTTTTCCTGCCGTTCCCCTTAAAACACTGTTATTACTAGATAATGAAAAGGCTGAACATTACCCTTTCCTCCCTGAATGACTAGCTACGCTTTTGCCAAAGGGCTTCAAATGATTTTCGCATTATTTTACGAACAACCTTGGCCTGATGACACTTCTCTTTCCATTCTTGTGGCCTTCCATCTGTCTGAACAACAAAATGCTTTTAGGACTCACAGCTATTTCAGCTCTTTACAGTAATAATTTGCGGTTTTTAGATCTCTTCAAACACCAGTGAGTTTTTCTACCAGGATGGTGACATTCACTTTATTTATTGTCCTGAAATTGCATGAAGCAGTTTCAGAACCTGCTAGTCTATTTCCGTGCAGCACGTGTCCAGCTTTGGCTTTGTTTTTCTTAATATGTTTACTGAAATTAGCCAAGTGAACAGCAGTTTTAATACCAGTTCTAAGGAATAATCTATTTCATTGGGTTCCTACCTACTGTGCTGTGGCAGATGGTTTTAAAGTCAGCAGAAATGCTGTTTCAAGCTGTGAAATACGACTTTTAAAATTTTTTTACCTTTTTTAAAATAAGAGACTAAAATAAAATTATATGCAGACTTTCAGGGAAGTCACAGAATCACAGAATTATTAGGTCTGGAATGGACCTCTGCAGATTATCTTGTCCAACTCCTCTGCCAAGGCAGGATCATCTAGCGCAGGTGACAGGAACTCCCGGATGAGGTTTGCCTACTCGTTCTAGAAAATAACAGACAGTTTCCCCTTGTAGTTTTTCTGGAAGACTATTCAATTTTTTTTTTTGTTTTTGATTTGCACTTTTCTCATGGCCGTATTTAATTTCAGGAGTATCCCAGGAACACTTTAGATCACAACTGGTTAGGCAGCAGCAAGTGCGGGGTGAGGGCAGGCGAGCGCAGAGCTGAGGGCGGTGTTGAGGTGAAGGGCAGTGCTGTCCCAAACACAGCCCAGTCCCACAGCACTCAACCAGAGGAGCAGAGTGGGGTGGTGACTGGGGCTCTCCATGGTCAAGGGATGGCCAGCCCAGCCCATGGTGACAGGCATATCTGAGAGGACTCCAGAAGACAAGTCAGGAAAGTTGGGAGCAGCAAGGTGCGGTGCTGAGCACAGGACGCAGGGGCTCAGACAGGACCCAGAGACATGGCCCTGAGCTGAAATGCTGCTCCTGAGCTGAGGCCATAGGTCCCCAAAACAGCATCTCAGGGCTCCATAGCAGCCTTGACCCCAGGTGGCTGCACCACGTCAGAGCTGGCCTGGAGGACAGGCAGCCAAGCCCCTCAAGGTGACAGGAGAAAGCTGTGGGAAGTTTCTTCATTAGACTTTTAATACGTCATAACACTTTTCTTCATTATTTACTTACTGTGATAGAGTTAATGTTTCAAATAAATTTCTTATAATTGAAATAGTTTTGAGATTTTTTTTAAATAGTGAAATTTGGGGTTATTTTAAATACTTAGCTTTACGATGATTTAAAGTATTATATGCTGGAAGTAATTTCTAATGTAACTGCCAGCAAATTTCCATCTTTTCATCTGCTGCAATGGAAGAGAACTTTTCAGCCATATTCCCAGTGTATATATTTTAATTTCCTCCCTGTCTTACCCTCTCTCAGTGGTAATCAGTTATTCAGAAATTTAACTTCCATCTGTCATGCCTAAATAGAATTGGGAGGGGGACAACTTAAAAAAATACAGAAAAATAATTTTAAAATTACTTATCTACATTTTCAAAGCTTTTTAGAAGGATAGTTTCACTGCCACTAGCCAGAGTTGTGTTTCTAACTCTCTGATGTATATCCAAATACCTCCCCCACTATATTAAAAAAATCCCATATCAAATTGCTGACCTTTTCTGTTTGCTTTTGCTCATCCACATCATCTCTTGACTAGAGCTTTTCTTTTGAGATTCAAAACTGTTATTTGTTGACTTTAAAGAACATGCCTTACAAATTATGACAGCCAGCCAGCCAGCCAGCCAAAAAAAAGAAATCTAATTTCAAATCGGCTTTTAGATTAAAATTCATGTAAAGCTATAAGCGCGTTTCTGCAGGAAAAAAAAGAAAGTAGATCAGGGCAGGTACACAACGGAATATGAACAAATGTCAAACAAGACAAGGTACAACACTGATCTGTTTATAAAAACAAGAGGAACTACGCATTAGCTAGGAAGCTGCCTTGCAGAGGGATCTCAGATTGGAGCGTTGGGCAATGATTAATAGTATGAAATTTAACAAGTCAAAATGTTGGATTCTGTACCTAGGGGATGAGAGTTTCTAATACTAAAGCAATAATACACAATTCAATATAGTATATTTTCAGAGCAGAATAAAAGTGGTAGTGTTAAAGAAGTAGCATAATTTAGATATAATTTCAGTGATAAATGATTATATACCTAGTAGTTATTATTCCTAGGTATTTGTCACTTGAATTCTTCAAGATGTGTTGGTTTTGTAGTGCAATATGTAATAGCAGGTAAAAGCTAAGTGCATTTGTGTATTTAACTTTAAATACAGATTGTAGTTACAGGATACATTCGCAACTTACTTTGCAATCTCAGATGACAGATTTGATTGAACATTTTGTTCCAGTAAGCTCAGTATTGTTCTCATAAGAAACCGACTCATTTCTTTAGCATAAAAACCACATGATTTTAGTGATATTTGTGTGATGGATACATAGCAGCTCTATAAAAGTTTATTAATTGCATTCTGTATGTTAGTTTGAATGGATATGGACACACCAACTTAATTTACAGAAAGGAAAAGGAATAGCTGAGTATAAGCCATCCATCAACAACTATGCAGGAGTCACTGAGAGACAATAAAATCTATGAAAAAGATCCTTAAGATGTAAGCAATAACAGAAGAATGACATTTTAAAAAGAACCTTTGCAAGAGGGATTTCTGCTTGTGAAAATGAGACAGGCATAGAATGTGCCTGAAGATTCTGAAAGTGCCTAACTAATTTACTGGCAGGAGTTGATAAATCCTGACATAATACAAACGTAGATGAAGAGTACTGTTTCTAAATAGTTTCTTTCTAGTTTAGACTGAAAACTACCGTTTTCTTAAGCAGCTTATGAAATCACTGAAGGAAAGAAGAGAAAGAGTTTGGATTTAGTAGGATTTGCCAGGTAAACCAATTGATATGTCATACTGTAGGCTGAAACCTTGTCTAAAAGTGGAGAATTGTATGAATTTATCCTGGAAGAGGAAACCGGAAAATTAAGGGTAGTGCTCTGGGAGAATGCAGACAGGAGATAAAGGTACCATTAGCCCTGTTTTTGTGACACATACAAATTAGTCTCTCTGTGTCAGTCTCTAAGGATGGCAAAAAATAATGGTAGAATCATGTAGGTTGGAAAAGACCCTTAAAGATCACAGAGTCCAACTCTAACCCAGCACTGCCAAGTCCACCACTAAACCATGGCCCCAAGCACCCCATCTACACATCTCTTAAATACCTCCAAGAATGGTGACCCCATCACTCACCTGGGCAGCCTGTTCTAGTGCTCGACAAGCCTTTCAGTGAGGAAATTTTTCCTAATGTAGGATGTAAACCTCAGCTGGTGCAACTTTGAGGCCGTTTCCTCCTGTCCTGTCTCTTGTTATTTGGGCGAAGAGGCTGACCCCTACCTGGCTACACCTGCCTTTCAGGTGGTTGTAGAGAGTAATAAAGTCCCCCCTGAGCCTCCTTTTCTCCAGACTAAACACGCTCAGTTCCCTCAGCTGCTCCTTACCACACTTGTGCTCCAGACCCTTCCCCAGCTCCGCTGCCCTTCTCTGGACACGCTCCAGCCCCTCAATGTCCTTCTTGTAGTGAGGGGCCCAAAACTGGACACAGGATTCGAGGTGTGGCCTCATCAGTGCTGAGTACAATCACTGCCCTGGTGCTGCTGGCCACGCTATTGCTGATCCAGGCCAGGATGCCATTGGCCTTCTTGGCCACCTGGGTGCTCTGCCCAGTGGTTCATGTTCAGCCACCCATTGACCAGCACCCCCACATGCTTTTCCACCAGGCAGCTTCCCAGCCATTCTGACCCAAGCCTGGAACATTGCATAATGTTGTTTTGACCCAAGATCTTTGCTGAATCGTTTCTGTGTAATGCTAGATATTGTATGCACAAAAGAACAATCGCTTGTTTAAAGCTTGCTGCTAATATTTTTCTGGAAACTCATAATAGTGTTTAACATTACTGCAACATCTTTTAGTATGGCGTAGTCTTTCCTTTGTAGTTATTCCTACTGACTCATAAAAATATAAAAATATTTGATGGTTTAACAGCATGTGGATGGTTTCTAGCTCTATAGACAAAAATACTTCTCGGTTAACTTGTTTTTACTTATCAAATGAAATAGTCTGTTGTCTGTTATCTTGTCTGCAATTAAAAAAAAGACTCTGGTAAATTTGAGACTGTGCATTTCCTCTGTTGCTGTATATCCTGCCACAGTTGGCTCAGCTGCCGAATTGTTGCCATGCTGACATAAGGATTTATTAATTATTCTGGTTAAGATAGGCAAGTTATAGGAAAATAATGCTCTAGAAGCATAAATTTGACTTTGTACTGTCTGAGGGGATTACAGGAAACGAACTGTGGTTTGTGTTCATCCTGAATTTAAATTATTTTATGATAGTTTGACAATTTTAGTTTTCAATGGCACAGAATGTGCTAACAATTGTACAAGCTGCTTTTGGTCATATTTAAATTTAATGACCGAAGAGTAGATAATTGGGAGTTTTGTAATGTTGTAGATTTAAGTTTTTCTTTTTTGAATCAAGCACATTAAGTGAATATTCTGTTGAAATAACTTGTAGAGAAATAATTAACAGTGCTGACATTTAAGTTATCATTTGGGGTTTCAGAGATAGCAATTGAGGAGATCTCATGGGAGTTCATGTTGCTCACTTGCATAAGAATGTATTCATATAGAATGCAGCACTATACTGGTTGTATTAAGGTGGTATTTTCAGGTTATGCTTGGGTGTATCAGGTGTTCTGCCTTAACTAATTTTATTTTTTTTATCTTTGGAGTCACTGTTTAGTTTTCTAATTATCTGAATGCCATTATTTTCAGAATTAGTATTGGGGTTCAGTGGTAGAGCAATTAAAAAGTATTGCTGTGTTGCCTTCTATAGAAGTGCATTATGAGACCTGAGCTATTTGGCTTGCCTGGAAAAGTTAAACCCTCATTTAACTTGACTGTAAAGAGGTATTTGGCTGGGGACTCAGAGGCAGGCCCGTAGGATACTGGCTTTGTCATTCTCTTGATTTTCTCTAGAAACAAAAAAGAGTTTTTTGTCAGCCTAATATCTAAATATCTAATATCGAAATAATATCTAATAATATCTAAATAAATCTAAATATCTAAACTCACCCTTCTGACCTTGAGAGCCATAATTCTAGTTAGAGTGCAAATAAGAGTAGCACAGTGTTTGCTTGCTGTCTCTGCCTTCTGCAGATGCTTGCTCTGAGCATTTACATGCTCAAGGCTAAGTCTGGGCTGAGCAAATATTGCATCTGCTTGAACATCCCGTTCTGCTTAACAGTTCTGCTTAACTCAAGTAATGAAACTTGAGTTAGTGTCAGTGCTCCTCGCAGAGCCAATTGCATCCAAATGTATCACACCACCAGCAGCAATGGAAATTTTGCTTCACCTTGCTGGTAAAAAAAGCAAAGGCAAGCAAAGCTTTCCTAGAAAATTTGAGCTCACAGAAATACTCTACATTTTCTACAAGCTGAAAATGAGGATTCTTCATCAGAGTAACTCAATTACTTCTAAGGGTGGAGCCTCTGGTGGACTTTCCTTCCCAACCGGAACACCACCATCTCATAAGACTACATTGCAACTTTATTGCAGGCATCACTAATTATTATATTGTAAGCATTATTCTATCATCCAAAAGGTTAACTGGTCAGACAGATATAAGCCACGTTCAGTTTATTTTTTTATTTAGGGTAGCTAATCGAATAAGTGGGGAATTATGTGCAAGACCCATGGAGAAAGACACAGACACTTGCATATGCAAACATGCAAAACACAGATGTCTGAATCTTACACTTGTTTTGGGTGTTTGATTGGATAGAGCAAAAGATTCTTGGAGAGGTATTCTTGAAGTATTCCATCTTCCAACACAATAGGTGTGGCAAGAAAAATACAGCTGACTTTGCACATTCGTGGCTTGAGGGTTGCTTGGCCAAGTTTCTGATTGACAATTTTGGGGCATAAAGCAGAGTTCTCAAAGCAGCTGCTCTTGCTGACCTCCCTGCCCCGTCTAGGCTGAGCCAGTGTGGGTTGGGGCTGTGTTTTTCCTCACTGATACATTCAAACCTGCCTTCCTCTGCTGCTTGCTGGCTTCAGCCTGACCTCAATCAGGTCTTAAGGCAAAGCAATGAAGATACCAACAGCGAAGTGTATGTCCAGGGAATGGTTTCCTCAGGCTACTGGACATTGTCAAATTTTATGTTTTTCTCATAAATAACTGGCCAGGGTTTGAAGCAAGGAAACAGGAAACATCACTGTTGATTGTCATGAACTTCAACCTCTGACAAGTTACCTTTTCCATTCCTCTTTCTAGGAAACAGCAGTTAGATCAGGATTTGTGTGTGTGTGCATGTGTGCATATGTGCACACTTCAGATGCTGCTACCATTGCTGTAAAGTGGTAAACAAGAAAGTAGGAAAGAAACCAGCCCTAGTTTTACTTGTTTCTATGGCCTTTGAGCAATGAGATTTATTTTCTGCTTGCTTCTTCCTATCTGAAACACGAGACTTGAGAATGAAGATGCTCCTGCAGCAGTCCTTACAGACATCAGTGTGGTGTGTGAGAAACACCAGGACTAAGGGAAGAGCTGAGAGAGGCTGAGGGAGGACTAGGTAGATGAAGGAAGACAAGGGAGATACGGAGCACATAGGAAGGGAGTTGGACAACAGTAGTTTGTAAAGTAAGAGGAATGAGATTCTGCCAGTAAGGATGCAAATCACCTTTGTGTATTTGGAGCTGTTTGGGATGCTAGTTGCTAGTTGTACATACACTGATGCTGGGCAAAGGAGAATTTGAAGGAGAAATCATATCCATTACACAACATTTATGCTTTTTGGTGCAATTTTATGATGTACCTGTGTTACTTAATTGTTGAGTCCGTTGTGGATATAAGCACACTGCCTTTCATGGATCACTGCCTTCCTACTAGAGCAGGAAAGGATTACAGATCTGAGACAGAGATCTGAACAAATACTAAATGGAGAATCAATCCTCCTTTCAGAATTTTGCAATGGTTACGAAGGAGAAAGTTTGAATGGAATTTCCAGAACTTGATTAGCTGGTCTCATAAGGTTGCATAAAACCAGCTGTACTGTGGACAAAGGTCTGCAGAAAAGATCTTGGTTCAGTAAGAACTTAATTGTTTTCTAAATAACTAGAAAGCATGGTTATTACTAATAACTAAATTATTACTAGTTGCTAATTACTTATTACCATTTAATAAATAACATGGTTATTACCTTGTTGTTAAATAACATGGTTATTTAGTAATGTTAGAGGCACCATGGATTTGTTCTATAGTGATCCTTTCACAATCTTGAATATTCTTCCTCTGCCAGTTCCATCTCTTTAAAACATTCCATATCCTCCACAGTTATCTTGCACATCCTTGTTTAGGACCATTGAGATAAAAAATTACCTTAGACTAGATGTTCTGCATCCTCTACATCTCAGGAAAGGCTGAATTTTTGTTCCCTTTCCAATGCTGCTTACTTTTCGAATTCAACTGTTGAATAATTATTATCTTACAGGGTTGTCTAATCATGAGCTATAAGCACAGGGATTTGTGGGAGACCAGTGCTCAAAATGTCCTGGTTTAGTTTCCTGTTCCAGCTTGTTTTGTATTCCTGACTAATACCTGATTGCTGCAATCTATGATTGAGTGAATATACTTTTCTTTATGAATAGCTTGTTGATGTCCTAGGATCCTCTGGGATGAAGGCAGCTGCATACATATAAGGTGATATTAGTATTTTCCATCTTATCAGAGAAAGTTCACAGCTGGGGAGATATTAAAGCAATATTTTCAGCTCTCCACATTTCCAGTAGTTTAAATTGAAAACCCAAATATGAAATTGAGGACTAAAAATAGCTTCCCGCACTCAATTCACGGTATTATAAAGAACCTTCTACTTTACCTATTCTCTCAAAGCCATAATGATCTTTAAAGCCCAATTCTAATGATCTTTATATCCAGTCTAGATTCTGCTGACTGCAACAGTGTCACTCTTCAGGAGGTTTTCTTCCACGGGCAGATAGACCTCACTGATGTGATTTTTGGGTCTTTGTCCAAGATTTTATTAGCTTTTTTTCTCCAACCCCAAAAATTCTTATTTCTACAGAGTATATAGACCAGGCAGACAGAGCCAGCCACATCTTCACTGTAGCAATTTTTCTGAAATGTTACTTGCTTCCTGCCAAAACCATGCACTTATGTCAATGTAACTATTCAGTAGGATAACAGATTACCTGAAGTATCTGAGGATGCTTGAAAGCAGTGGATTTTAGGCCATCTTATATATGGTTACTGCAAAAAAAAAAAAAGAAACTAGGCCAAATTTATGAACATAACCTTTAACAATTAGAGAAGAAGGGTGGTTCTTTGAACTCATGAGTTCTGGACTCAGCTCTGAAATTTGTCGTAGGCTTCATACGCTTTTCAGCAAACTATTTAGATTAATTTCCAGACATAGTAAATTGATATAATATTAATTATATTCTCATTTGTTTATCTATCCTTTATCTTCAGCTGTTGCAGCAGTGACCATTTCCTGTTCATTGTGCATGGAATATGAAGGAAACAATCTTGGCTTAGTTAACCAGTCACCTCATCCAATAATTCTATTGCCTGAGATTCAATAACTCAGTGGCCATGACATTAATTATTCATATACATTCTTCATACACAGATTGTTCTTCTTACTCACTTCAGCTAAAAGTAGTTAAATGTAATTTCATCTTGCCTGACAGACAAAGATAAATCTAAGCCAAACTGATGTTTCTGTTAATATGCTGTAATGAAAAGGTGTTTTGCATTCTTATCCTGTTTTCCAGTGTGGTTCAACACATTTCATTGATTATTTTACAAAATGACTGTTAGAGTTGCATTGAAATCAGAAGGGTTGCATTCAGATTTTCAGAATTTTAGAAATTTTTATATGGCCTTTAAGCACTACCACATATGAAAATTAGGTTTTTAATATACTTTTAAATATATTTATTTAAATAATAGTTTGTGTGGAAACATTGTAAATGTCTTTGTTGCAGTTTAGCGTCTTTGTGCTAAAAGCACACAGTTCTGACCATTTAAAATTAAGCTGCTTTGATGGTTCTTGTTACAGAGTCTAAAGGATTTTTCCCACCAAGTTTTCAGCTCAAAAGAATTCCACAGATCAAAGCATCAAATGACATGCTGATAAAGATTTTTTTTATGTTCTTCTTGCATTTTTTCATACCTTTGGGGAAAAAGAAGCATGTGTTCTTTTGAGGTGTTGAATTCTTTATTAGTGCAAAGAGATTAACCATATTTGCAGCATTAGAGAGTGCTGTCTAAACAGATTCACAACATCACTGTCCTTTCCTTAAGTTTTGGGAAGTGAATGTTACATATTTTTTTTTAAGAGCACTTCCAAGCCACATGGCTAGTCATCTGTTACTGCCACATGGAGCCAAACCTGTGAATGTTTCTGCTTCTGCCTCCTGCATTTTTTCAGGGTCTAGTAGGTTATTTTTCTTAGTTACGAAACCTGACGTGTTGTTACACAAATGGTGAATTTGGAAATATCTTTTATCATTTTTAGTGTGCACTCAGGCCTATAATTCTGCATCCTTCTCACTGTCTGGAAAGCCAGTTGTTGTTGGTATATGTTTGGTATGTGCATCGTTTGGGGAAGGCATAGAGTACATAAGTGTTGGAACACAGAGTGAAGTGGCCTAAGATGAAATCTTTGAATCGAGAAGAGGATTTTACTCAACTACATTTGAAAAATGCCTAAAGGAATCAGTGGTCAATTGAGAATAGATTATTTCCATATTAAGCAGTTTTCTGTTACAGTTCCCTTTTTGTTACCTTTCATTTTGCACATACAACTTCTGCACTATTAGCTTCAGTAAAGACATATTGCCTGTTGCTACTAAGGATTTTCTTTTTTCTTGTTTACCTGTTGCTGTTAAGGATTTTTCCCAGGCGTCATCCTTTGTACCTGAATAACTCCTTGTAGCTGTTTATACAAGGCCAAGCATAGATTTTAGTAAGGTTTTACAGTTCTTTGGAGCCAATTGTGTGAACACTCTTTATTTTAGTGAAGTTCAATTGCATTATTTTTATTTCCTTAAATATCTTTTCTCTAGCAGTAGGTTCTGGGTGCTGAGTTGTGTTCTAGAGACTTTTTAACAAGTTACTGTCTAGCTGGCTCATAGAATGTCTACAGGTGCATAGTAATTTCACTTTTTTTTGTTATTGATCTCCACATCGATACACATGGGAAGTAATTGAAGCTGGTTTAGCCCTCAATTAAGGAAGCTTCTTGTAAGAGACTCCTCACATAGAAAGTTTATAATATAAGAGGATGAATCGTAGAATCATAGAATAGTTTAAGATGGGAGGGACCTTTGATGGTCGCTTAGTCCAACCTTCCTTCCTGAAGGAACAGAGATATCTTAAACTGCATCAAGACAAAGGTGAACATACATATGAAGAACAAACAAGAAAAAAAAAAGATTGCAATGATAAAAGACGTGCTGTATATTCCATTACTTTTTCACTGCCTTTTTAACCCAAGATAAAGGATATGTAGGAAATGAAGTGGAATACAGACAAACTGTGTGCCACTTTTTCACTTACATAATATCAGTTTTATAATATATGTATTCTATAAAAACATATTTGGTACATATGTGTGTTTAAGGTACCTGTACCTTTAAACAATTAACATAGATATCTAGATGTCATTTAGGTATGCAACAAATTCCTCAAAATCTGGTTATAAATCATACTGCTTTTCTATGATTTTATGTCAAATGAAGTTAAACTAAGACCTGTAAAGATCTACATAATTGTTGTCTACAGCTGAAATTTCTCACTTTCTATCTGTGAACAGAGCTAATAATTTCTAGGCCCAATTTGTCTCTTCCTATGTATATAACTAAAGTAAGTTTGTTGAAACTTGCCTTCAAAGTCCTTATTTCTGTCCAGTGACTATAAAGGAAAGTTATGATGCCTAGTTTACATAGAAAACTGTATATTATATGTCTAAAGCGAAGTGAACAGAATCTTAAATTCAGGAAACACTTTTCACATCAATGTGATACTTTCCACCATCTTGAGAAATTAGAATAGCAGAAAATACACAGGTAGTTTGAATATGTAGTCCTATTACTTCATGTGACATTTCTTTCTTTAAAAATACTGCTGCTAATGAAATGATATAGAGAAGCTTGTCAAAACAATGTCTCAGAAAGTGAAAGATGTTATTTAATAGAATTTTTATTCCTTGACTTGCTGTTTTCTTTTTTAAAAGACTGCTTTTTGAATACAGTTTTGAACGCTGGGGAACAGGAAGTGATATGTACTTAACACCTGCTTGAAAAGCATGACATTTTTCTAAGAGTCATTATTCAAGTGTTGTTTATTTCGTTTACCTGTAGAGGACTGCAACCTCTCAGAGAACCCCAAAGACAGATGATTATTGACAGTGTATTTATACACATTTTATTTTGAGATCTAAATGGGGTGTTTCTAAACAGTAGTTAATGAAGAGAAGGTTTCCTCCGTTGGAAGTTACTTGCTTTTTAGATGAGTTACACATAACTAATTCTGATTAAGAAGATAGTACTGCAGTTAGGGTTGGGTGACTTTTTTGGTATTCTTACATGCTACCATTTTCATTCTCTTTTTGCTTTTAGGAATCGTTTCTAGTTAGCTGTGAAGTGTTTGGCAAACTTGGTATTGGTTGCTTTGGATTGTATAGTACATACTCAGACATCACCGTTTCTAGAATATAGTTTATTCTCTGAGAACAGTGATTTCAGAGTGGGAGAGGCATATTTTCTCTTTAAGTAAAAATAACTTTCAGCTTTTTTATTCATTATACTTTGCTTCGGAAGCTCAAGGTTTTATTCTCATTTTATAATTTTGGATGAGAGGAAGTATGACAACAAACGCATCTGAGAGTTCTACAGTTCATTGTAAGGTGTATGTTTTAACTTGTGAATTTTCAACAATAATTCTGCCAGCAGGATTACTAACTCAGTCTTTTTCTGTTCTATTACTGGCAGATCTTTTGCCAAGGTTGCAGTCATACCAATAATTAGTGGCTTAAATAATTCTGTCCTAATCCATAGGGTTTTTTTCAAGAATCCTATCTATTACATGTGACTATTTCTCTAACATCTTGAACGATCATTATCTTGTGCAATACTATGGATCAGCTTTTAGTTCTGGCACAAAGTTAATGTGAGTGTATGCTGCTTTCTCACATTATTATTTCTCTGTGACTGCATATTGAAATCTAGGGAGCCTTGTATTATTTTTTTTAAGCTCTGTAACTGTGAATAATGCGATGGTATGTGCCTCTAAATTATTTCTTTCTGATCTGGATGGGTTCCCGTGCTCCCTCAGTATTTTCCTTTATGTTTCATACATGCTAGCAGGTATTTTAGTTACCTTACGGTGTCTACTATAGTAGCAGACATCAGTGATTAGGCAGCCAAACCCTGACTTTTTCTGCCTGAAGTCAGCAAACAGAACCAACGGATTTTTTCTCTTTTGGAAATGAGAGAAAAAGATCATTTTGGTCTTCTGATTTATGGCTCTATGGATCCATGGTTTAGTCAGATTTTCTAGCATGCTATGACTCTCCTGAAGCTCAGGCACCAGCCTTCCATTCCTTTTCCATCCAGAAACAGGGACTATGATTTAAATGTATTTCTCTTTTTTCTATCTCTTTTTCACCTTGTCCCCTCCATGCTATTTATTTGCATTGTAGTGACTCGTAAGAATGTACACAGGATCTCAAGCCTCATTTATCAGACATTATACAGAGATACCTGTTCTAAAATTTAAATCAAGGGACAGACAAAACAGAATCAGAAGGCATGGACTATATTCCTAGTTCAAAATTCAGAATTTTTTTCACTTTGCTTAGATAGGACAAACATCATAGGAGGTATGATATATTAAAAAGGTATTCTTTTTTAGCAGACTGTTCAACCTAACCATCTTCATTTGGCAGTTACCATCAGATATCTTGTGCTTCAATAATTGTAAGTTCTGTAAGCTTTGAATTTTCTTAAGGCTTTCTTAATGAGAAAAGCAGGGCTTTAAAAAGAGTGCAGAATTTGTATTTCCTTAGATTTAGCAGTCTGCTATCTTTCCTCACAATAATGTATTCTAATGTAATTCAAAATGACTGATACTCATAATTCTACAGAGGATTTGGGTTTCGAGAGCTACGTAGTGTTTCTGTAGAAACACTGTGCTTTTCTTTCAGTCATTTGCAATAGTAGGTTTTCTGTAAGACCGAATTACTATTTTATTTCCTGAGAATGAGGCATTCAGCATATTTTACTGTGTCTTAATTTATGAACACCATCACTTTTGGATAAATTAGTTGATTTTTCATTGCTGTTTTGTCATAGAATTACAGAATTGTTTAGTTTGGAAAGAATCTCCTTAGATCAAGTCCAATCTCACTGTTCAAGCAGAGTGCACAAAAGCAAACGGAATGTCATGTTTTTTAACTTGTGCCCGTTACCTCTTGTCTTCTCAGTGGGCACTAGTGTGAAAAGTGTGACTGCCTCTTCTTCATTCCCTCTCACCAGGTATTTATATTTATTTATTGATGAGATTTCCCTGAGGCATCTCTTCTCCATGCTGAACAGTCCCATCTTTCTCAGCCTCTCCTGTTATGAAACAAGTTCCAGTCTTTTACTCAACCTCGTGGCCCTGCTCTGGACTCACTCCAGTAAGTTCATTTCTGTCTTGTACTGGGAAGCACTGAACTCAGTACTCCAGATCCGGCCTCACCAGCCCTGAGCGGACCCTCTGCCTGCTGGCAGCACTTTTCCTAATGCAGCCCTAGAAGCTGCTGACTTTTTTTGCCACAACACATTTCCTACCTCACGGTCAGCACTGTTGTCTGCTGTGACCCCCAGGTCCTTGTCTGCCTTGTCAGCTGTGTGTCAGTCAGTCAGCCCCCAGCATGAACCGGTCCACCGCCTTATTCCTCCCCAGGGGAAGGACTTTGCTCTTCCCTCTTTTGAACTTCAGGAGGTTACTCTCATCCCATGTCTCTAATCTGTTCTGACTGCATACCAATCTGGACTATCAGCCACTTCTCCCAGTTTTGTATTATTTTTGAACTCTTTGAAGGTGCACTCTGTCCCACCACCCAGGTCATTAAAGAAGCATATTGACTTCTGGAGCAGACCACTAGTGACTTGGTTCCAACTGGACTTCATGCAGCTGATCACAACCCTCTGGATCCGGCTGTTCACCCAGTTTTCAATCCACCTTTCTGTCTATTCATCTAACCTGTATTTTGTCAGGTTTTTGATGAGGATATGGGAGACAGTCAGTGTCAACAGCCATATAAAAGTCGAGCTAAGCAACATTCACTTCTCTTGCCTCATCCATCAAGTTAGGTGACTCTCAGGTTGGCTAAGTATGATTTCCCCTTTGTAAATCCATGCTGACTAGTCCCACTTACTTTCTTGTCCTTCATGAGTATGGAAATGTTTTTCAGGATTATTTGCTCCATCATCTTATTGGGGACTGAGGTGAACCTGACTGGCCTGTAGTTCTCTGAATCTTTCTCAGTGCTCATTGTGAAGATAAGTGTCATTTGCTCTCTTACTGTCTTCAGGACATAACGTTTCAGAGATAATCGAGGGTAGCCTTGCAGTGGCATCAGCTGGTTCCCTCAGTACTTGTGGGGGCAGCCCATCAGGCCCCATGGACTTCTGTATGTCCAGTTTGTTTAATGTCTCCCTCATCTGATCCTCCTCTTCTGAAGGCATGCCTTCCCTCGGGTCTCAGACTTTTCATCTGGTCTGGGATGCCTGGGATTCCTGAAGACTAGGCTTACCAGTAAAGACTGAGGCAGAGGCAGGGAGAACTTCATCCTTTCTCATGCCATTTGTCATCAGTTCCCCTGCCCCATTCAGCAATGGGACCATTTTTTTCCTAGGTTTTTTGGTGCTGCTAATGTACTTGTAGAAACCTTTCTTGTTGCCCTGCATATCTCTCAGCAGATTCAGCTCTGGGTTGGCCTTGGCATTCCTAACCCCCCATACTTCCACCTCTTGTACACTTCTTTTTATGTCTGAGTTCACTCAGAAGTTCCTTTCTCACCTGTACCAGCCTCCTGCCACCTTTGCTTGATTTCTAACTTGTCAGGGTGGATCTTTCTTGAGCCTGAAGGGAGTGATCCTTGAATAACAAGCAGCTTTGCTGGACCCCTCTTCCTCTCCCACTGTCTCACATTGTAGTCAATGGCTGCCCACGTTTTTAGTACATTTTTGAAACTTTTGATTCAGTTTATTGTCTCCTATTTCTGATGAACAAATTCTATGTACAAAAAGACTGACTGTTATAGTGATTAAAGGATTTTAGAAGTATTTAGAAATTATCACAGTTTATATAATGTTACTATTACTTTCCTGTCTTCATTGCCAGAAGTATTAACATGAAAATTCTCTTACACTGTTCCTTTACATTACATTGACAGTGTTCTGATTTTCCATATCACATTGAAGGGTCCAACTGGAGAAAGCTATAGGAAACACAAGATGCAGAGCTATATTTGAACTGGAACCTGGCTTTACCAGAGCGTGCGTCTGTTTTGTGTCTGTTTGGTGTCTGCTGTGTCTTTCAGAAATCAGAAGGCCAAATATTGGACTTTGACACTAATGCTGTGAGATATTTCTTTCCTCATAACCTTGAGGTTAGAACACTTTAGAAAAAAAATAGTTTTGGTAAACTGATCTTACCCCTCTAAAGTCTAGAGGGCCTCTGTTAGGGTGTACTTTCTATCAGTTTTATTGGAGCTAGATCAAGCTACAGTGTGTAGAAGAATTCAAAACCAGAGGGAAAAAGTAAAGAGAGATGGATTCTACAGGCTGGTAGGAAGAGGACATGCTCTGATGACAGGAAAAAAGACTTGCATTCTGATCCTCGTTGCCTCATAGACTTAAGGACTAAATGACTTTAAAAAACATTGTTATAATTGGTTTACAGAGCCTGCAATGTAAGTATACCCATAAAAAGAAAATGCAGTCTAATGTTACAGTGCAATCTGTTGAGGTAGGCAAAGGCTTGAAAGAAAATCACAGCTAATGAGTATCATGGTTACCTGGTACCCACTGCTTTTAACTCTTGTTTTATCCAAAAAGATTGTCTGAATTTCTTCATGTTACGTGGGGAAGGTGTACAAATGGAAGGTAAATGTGTTTGAATGTGTGGGGAGTATTTGTTCATTACAAGTCATTAGTCTTTCTAGTCTATATTGCCACCCAGCTGTGATCAAAGAAACTAGGATGTTATAGGGCTTGAATATTTTGCTTTTACTTCTGCTCAAGAAACAGATTACAGGGTATGCTTTATTTGCAGCAGGAGAAAGTATGAACAGACTGCAACAGGAAGGATGAAAACAGGGCATCTGCAGCATTAGTAGGCACAGTCTGAACTTGTAGAGAGAGAATTTCCTCTAAGGACCCAGGGGCTGTGGCAATCCTTATCATATGGAATATTGTACTTTAACACAACAGCTGTCTTGCTGCCTCTTTTCTTCCCTTTCCTTTGAAACATCTAAACTCAAGCCCATAACTTTGCTATGCATTTATGTTTTCGCTTCACTGAGATTAAAAGGATCAAAATATGTGAGTGCCCTGTTTATTAGTTTGTAATGGACCGAATAGTGTATCAGTACATGAGATTCTTCAGCACCAAAGTAGGATTGGAAGGAAAAAAATGAACAAATGCTTATGATGAAATGCATACTAATCACTCTACAAATAAGAGTGTTGTACAACTTGCGTCCAGTTTCCAATTTTATGAACATACACACTTAGAGGGTATAGAAATAAAAAACCATTTGCCCCTATTTGGTAAGTAAGATAAGATAAAGTATTTATAAGATAAGAAATACAAAATAAAGACAATTAGGCATTATTTACAGTCTTTCTCTCAGTTTTTTAGTTTTGTCGAAGCTGCAAAGAAAATAAAAAAGAATTTGCAGTAGATATTACCACAGCTGCAGAGTAGAAATTGTGTTGCTACACAGGTTTGTAAGATGCAGTACCTATATAAAAGCAGCCAAATTATAGAAGTGCACTTGCTGCCTTGCTAGCTACATTATTTTGTCATGCGTTAAACCAACTGTTTTCTGTTACAATTAACTTAAAAAATAATGATGCCCTTGTGACATCAAATTCTATGAATATAAATTCCAGTGTTAGTGGCTCATTTTTGCACACCTTCTTTCAGATCACCTGCCCTTGTTGATCAAGTGCTATTTTCTATGGGTCTTTCAGACATTTCACAATTTATCCACACCTGCTATTAAGTTTGTTGCGTGGCAGGCTGATATCCTTTTCCAAATTAACTGTATATTGACTCTGAGATTAGGAACTCTTTTGTTGTGATATGTCAGGATCTCCAGCACAGGCAAATGAGTCACAATGGTTCAGACTGTGTCCAATGCAATATAAAGAGTAATTCATCAAGAAGCTGTGAGGTTTGAAACTGGATGCAAATGGTAGCCATGAACAGAGTTTTTCCAGATGAACACTGATCCTATTTATTTACATTTGTAATGATTTCACCTGAAAATTCAGTTAAATGTTGCAGGAAATAGGTGCAGGTAGATTTCTAGATCACACAGTTCTGAGTGTTCCTCAAATTTAATTTCTTAACAACCGAATATAAGTTTATAATTGTCAAAGGATTGAAGCTAACCTTTCTGTTTCCGGTGATCTGCTTTTCAGTGTGGATATTAGGGCATTGTGTCATCAGCAGTCTGAATGCATCTGTGTCAAGGACTGCTCTGAAAATACAGTGAAAGTCAGAAAAGTGGGTAAAATAGAATAGTGACAGTTGTGTGAATTCAGAAACACAACATATAGAAACCATGCTGAGTGTTTCATAGCACTTTCTGGACACGTAAATTGATAAAGTTCTTTGACTTGTACTTCTGCAAGTGCTGCACAGCAAGAGGCATTCCATTCCTTCACTGCCATTGATAAATGAGTTGAATTATTAGGACTGAAGACAGAAAGAAACAGAAAGAATTTGGCGTGATTATCAAATCAATCTGTAGCAAGTTTTAGGACAAATAACAGCGTGGTCTTTCAAATATGCCAAAGTAAACAGCTTGCATTAGAGGCACCAAGGAAAAAATGAAAGCTGCATCCAAACAGTGCCATTTGAGGTTTCTTTTCAGAATATTATTTTTCAGAATATTACTGCTCTTCGAACTCTATGACCATACTCACTGTTCAGGGATGAATTGTGAATGCACCAGAGGGCAGATGATATTGGATATGAAAAAAAAGTGAACTCTGAAAAGAAGTAATGTCAGTGAAGTTCTGTTTCAACAGGGACTTTTAAGGATTCAAGGGTCTGTTTATGCCCTTAAGGAGATCACAGTATCCAAATACCAAGCTGAGTGTGAAGAGCTGGGAGAGCATGGACATTTGGTAATTAAAATCACAATATAGGATGGAAGGAATTTACAAATGTGTTGCAGGTTCTGTGTCTGCTTTGCTATAAGCCTTCCTGCCTGGAGAAGAGAAACAGGATTAACATTCTCCCTTTGCTCCAGGATGCACTGCCTTTTCCAGACTGGCATGTTGATATTTTGGAGAAGAGAGCTTTTGTTTATAATTACATATAATGCATAGCTTGCCTACCTGTCATCAAAATTACATTCATTGTCTCTGTTTTCTCTTCTGTAATAAATTTGGCATAAAATGTTTCCTATGATTAGTTTGCATTTATTAGTCATATCCATTGTTTCTCCTTTTTTCTTCATGAGAACAGGTTCAATTATTTGCTATGTGTTGCTGGAGTGCCTTAACGAGAAGAACTGAGGTCCTGCAGTGTTGCTGCAGTGCAACTAATGAGTAATAATAATGCTGGTAGTAATAGAAGGACTGGTTTGTTTAATAAATCTAGAAGGGAACTGGTTTGACTGACTTAGAGTGGAGTGAATGCTGCTTGACATTTTCCGGGGAGACATTAATCATACTGTCTTCCTAGAAAAAGTACGCAAAATAAGAGTAAGAGAGAACTAAAGTGTCGTTAGTGCCCTTGGGGCAGGGAGAATATATAGATCCTACTGTGAAAAGATATGGGAGATTCGAGTGCACAGAGATGTTAAAGGGCTATTAGATATTAGAGCCTGCCACAACAATGAACTGTTATGGGCACCTCAATATCAAAAAGTCATTGTGAAGAATTCAGAAATAAAATAACAAACACCTTTGTGCTCTTAAAGATATACTTTCATTTGAAAAATATCACAGAACTAACTCACTTCTCTTGTTTGATTTGTTATATTTTTTTCACAAAGGAATATATGGATCCAATTTTATAATAATGGCTTTCTGTTGAAAGCTTTTCACTGAAAGAAGTTTAAGACATTTGAGAACTATTTGCTTAAACATATTAAGTAGGCCTCTGAGAAGCAGTGCAGAGATGGCCAAGTGAGCACTCAATGAAAGCCATTGATCTATTAATATAACTTTATACAACTACTTTGCACATTGATTCAGAAGAAGCAAAACAGAGCTGGACAAAACCTGCTGCATGTATTCTCCTGGGTGGACAAAAACCATTCATTTGAGGAGCCAGAGTCTGTTCCCATCTGCTGTAGATCTGTTTCCGTCTGCAGTAATCTGAATGGATTAATACATAGGGTGAAGCATAAAGGTTCAAGTGTCAGCAAGACACATGGGGGCACATAGAGAACAGGGAGGTGCCTGAGTAAACTAGTGGCCTTCTACAATGGAGTGACTGTATCAGTGGACGAAGGAAGAGCTACTGGTGTAACCTACCTGGACTTCGGCTAAGCCTTTGACACGGTCCCCCACAACATCCTTCTGTCAAAATTAGAGAGATGGATTTGATGGATGGACTATTCAGGGGGTAAGAGATTGATTGGGTGGTCGCATCCAGAGGGTAGGGGAGAATGGCTCAGTATCTGGATGAAGATCGGTGGTGAGTGCTGTCCCTCAGGGGTCTGTGTTGGGACCAGTGCAATTTAATGTCTTCATTGATGGCATAGGCAGTGGGATCTAGTGCACCCTCAGGAATTTTGCAGACCTCAAGCTGAGTGGTGCAGCTGACACACCTGAAAAATAGGATGCCATCCAGAGGGACCTGGACAAGCTCAAGAAGTGTGCTCATGGGAATCTCATGAGAGGCCAAGTACAAGGTGCTGCACCTCGTTTGGGCCAAGCCCTAATATCAATACAGGCTGGGGGATGAACAGCTCAAGAGCAGCCCTGCAGAGAAGGACTTGGGGCTACTGGTGGATGAAAAGCAGGACATGACCTGGCAATGTGTGCTTGGATCCCAGAAAGCCAAGTATATCCTGGGCTGCATCAGAAGCAGCGTGGCTAGCAGGGTGAGGAAGATGACTCTGCCCCTCTACTCCACCTGCAGTGCTATGTCCAGCTCTAGGGTCCTTAGCATGGGAAAGACACAGACCTGTTTGGGCAGGTGCGTAGGAGGGACATGAAGATGACCAGAGGGTGAAGCACCTCCCATATGAAGACAGGGTGAGAGAGCTTGGGGTTGTTGAGCCTGGAGAAGAGAAGCCTCCAGGAGAGCTCATTGAACCCTGTCAGTACTTAAAGGGGGCTTATAAGAAAGATGGAGAGAGACTTTTTAATAGGACCTGTAGCAAGTGGTAGGACAAGGGGTAATGTTTTTAAACTACAAGAGGTCAGGTCAGAGTAGGTAAAAGAAAGCAATTTTTTATGAGCTGTGAAACATTGGAAGAGGTTGCCCAGATTGGAGCTGATGCTCTACAGTTGTTTGATGTTGTACAGTTGTACAGATGTTTCCATCTCTGGAAACATTCAAGGTGAGATTGGACAGAGCTCTGAGAAATCTGGTGTAGTTGAAAATGTTGTGATCATTGTATGGTGGTTGGACTAGATGGCCTTTAAAGATCCTTTCCAATCAAAATCATTCTGTGATAAGACAGGGGATGGGACATGATTGATTCTGAAGAACCTCAGCTATAGTTTATAAGATATATCTTAAACAGTCAGGAGAAATGTTAGCAATGAGCTCTCTTACAGTGAAATGTAGATCAAAGAGTTGTTATATAGTCATTGCTAGGGTAATTTGGAACTGGAGTTCTCAAAGCATTCGGAAACATCTAAGAATCACTACAGAATGACAAGGAAAAGTTAGAGTTATTGAATGTCAAATAGAAGTATGAGGCATTTATTATTTTTTAATTTCTATGTCGTAATAGGTATGGATAAAGCCTAGAAACAGTAATTCAGGAACCTAATATAGTTTTAAAACTCTTCAAGAGACAAAAGTATATTGAAGACAACTAAATGTAAACTTAGCAAAGACTGATTCACTGGGATTTGCCGAAATGAAATCTTGATGAAGTGCACCCTCAGTCAGTTCACAGACAACGGCAGTGTTGATCTGCTGGAAGGCAGGAAGGCCCTGCAGATGGATCTGGACAGGCTGGATTGATGAACTGAGGCCAACTGTATGAGGTTCAACAAGGCCAAGTGCTGGGTCCTGCACTTGGGTCGCAACAACTGCAGGCAGCTCTACAGGCTTGGGTCAGAATGGCTGGAAAACTGCCTGGTGCAAAAGGACCTGGGGTTCTGGTCAACAGTGGCTGAACATGAGCCAGTGCTTGTCTAGGTGGCCAAGAAGGCCAATGACATCCTGGCCTGTATCAGCAACAGTGTGGTCAGTGTGACCAGGACAGTGATTATCCCCCTGTACTCAGCAATCATGAGGCCACACCTCGAATCCTGTGTCCAGTTTTGGGCTCCTCACTACAAGAAGGACATTGAGGTGCTGCAGTGTGTCCAGAGAAGGGCAACAGACCTGGAGAAGGGTCTGGAGCACAGAGTCTAAGGAGGAGTGGGGGGTGTTTAACCTGGAGAAAAGGAGGCTCAGGGGGGACCTTATCACTCTCTACAATTGCCTGAAGGGAGGTTGTAAAGCGGTTGGGGTCAGTCTCTTCTCCCAGGTGACAAACAACAGGATGAGAAGAAATGGTCTCAAGTTGTAGTAGGGGACTTCTAGATTAAACGTTAGGAAAAATGTCTTTACTGGAAGGCTTGTCAAGCACTGGAACAGGCTGCCCAGGGAAGTAGTGGAATCACCATCGCTGGAGGTATGTAAGATGTGTAGATGGGGCATTTAGGGACACGGTTTAGTGGTGAACTTAGTGTTGGTTTAATGGGTGAACTCGATCTTTTCCAGCCTAAATGAAGCTGTAATGTAAATGAAGTAATTACATTATTGAAAGATGGTATTATCACAGTGAGGTTTCTGCATTGCTACTTTTGTCTAATAGACAGCCATTCTATTATGGTACTGCACAAGTAATACGATTTCCACATGCAGTTTAGAAAGCAGAATATCTTGCAGCTGACCTTTAACCACTTGCATTGAGTCTGTTCTCCCTAGTGAAGTATTCCACTATCAGCTTCAGTGAATTGGATGTTCTGAAAGCTCGATCTGTTCAGATGCTATTATGGAACACCAAATTTGTATGTTAAAATTGAGAGAAAGAGTAAATGACAGCAGAAGTAGAAATGCCACACTTGATGGACCAGATTTTTATTTTATTTCCATCAGTTATTGCAATGTAGTGGAATTACTTCTGCACAATTCTGCCATAAATAAGCAATCATGACATTATCATGGCTACAGAGGAAGCATTATCTAGTAAACAGAAAAGAAGAATTATTTAATTTGCTCTAATAATAGCCACTTATTTTCTGCATGATCTGAGGAAAGTGACTTAGTCTTTGTCATTCTATTTTCTTATGATTTAAGTAGGTCACACTAAGACCTTGCTATCTTGTTGGATTGTTATAGGATAATAAAAAATTTCTCAAGTATTTTGATATCTCCAGGTAAAAAGAGTAAATAAATGTAACTACGTAATTTTTCTAGAGGATTAAAGAAAGAAGTTGCAATTGGCAGAAGTTTGTTTATAATTTCAGTGGCTGGCATAATGAGCCCTTTACATCAAGCTGTTGTTATATGAAACTTATGATTGAGTGTATCTATTAGAACATAATGTCTAAAAACGGACTGGATTAGTGTGGTTCAAGAAAAGACTGATTCATTTTTGTTAATTGGATGGAAATGATGGGACAATTCTTTTAGCATGTGGTGAATCCTGCGTTATTATAATTATAACTATGGATTCATTGTGATAAGATGTACAGTTGAAGTGTATGGAAAAAGCATCTGTAAGTCACCGCTTAATTTCTACTTTTCTGCTGCCTTGGTCTTTTTGCTTTCCACATTTTAAAGAACCTAGAAAGTTACTGATATTCAGAATTGAATGCTGTATATTTTTCTGTTACGAGTAATACAAAGAATATCCTCTCTGTAAGTCTGCTTTTTCCCTAACACACGCTCAGTGATAGGGTTTGTGAGGGACAGGTTAAAGGGCTATTATGAAACCATGTCAAATTACATTTACTAATATCTAACCTAAATGAGCCTTCCTGCAGCTTAATCCTGTAACTTCTCATCCTGTCCATCACAGGAATGCAGAATGAGTTAGTCTTTTCTGCTTTTTTGGTGATATTTTATGTAAGAGGATACAAACATGGTGTCTTTTCTTTCATTTAGTCTAAACAATCCTGATTCTTTCGACTTCCCCCGGCAGGTCATATTTTCTGAAACAAGTATTAACATTTGCTACTGCTCTCTCTTTGACTGACTCTGCTCAGCTGACTCCTTTGGGGGCACTGCCTGGGATTCCAATCTTCTTTTGAGACAAGTATACATCTCAGGAGGGAAATAAAGGGACTGCCCATAACACAAGAAAAATTGTCTCACCAACAAAATCCTACTACCAGCTCCCAAATTACATTGATTAACAAAGGCTGAATGAGAATATAATCATATAATGATATAATGAGAATGTAAGACCCCAGGTCATGCAAGATTAGCGTTTTTTTGTATTCTTAACAGTAGTTCTTAACAGCTGCTAAATCCTAGTAGTTCTAAAAAGTATGATTTGGGATAAAACCTCCCTGTAGATTTAATTGATCCTTTTGTTAGTTATTGGGTTTTGTGCCTTGGCATGCTGCTTTCTCTTTAGCTCTAGGGATTAAAAACTTAATTTAGCTTCTCATGAAGCCTGGAATTACTGCATTATTACTGTATTCAAAGAATCTAGAACTACTAGAAAAGCACTAAATATCACAAAAATTATGATTAAATTTAGAAAATTGGTGACATTAGTAATTTCATTCAAGAATATCAATCTGACAGCCATTGATTTCTTAAATAAGTCCATTTGTATATAATTGTTGGTAATCTACAGAAACATTTTAAATTTGGCTAAGCTTTCTCTCAGACTTTCAGACAGATATGATTTCTTTGCCTTTTCTATTTTATTCAGAATTTTTACCAACTTTCCCACTTCCTTCAGGCTGCTGAGTTTCAGGTTGAAATAGCCTATGTATACAATGCAGAAAACAAAAGATAAAACATGAAGGACATTTATTTCTGTGTGCAGGATTCTCTGCGTATGTAGTTTCATACATCAGAAATATGTTTATAACTTCTATAGGCAGTTTTCCAGCTGTAGGTATTCTAAAATAATGAAATATCATTGAGATTGCTTTCTGTAGTATTTTCTATTTACTATTAATCTGTTTGTGATTCTGAAAGACTTTCCAAAGTCTATTAAATACATGGCAGACTTTCACAGGTTTTGGATCCATCCTTAAATAACTAATAACATTGACAATGTATTTTCACATGAAAGCATAAGGTTGGCATAGTATTTTTGTTTCTCTTATGGATGAAGCTGTTGACTGAGAATTGTGGTTTATCTGAGCCAGCTCAATTTTAATAGCAAAATTAACTTATATCTCCTCCAAGACTAGTACTTTTCCATTCCTCACTACTGGTGAAAATCTGTCTTGATTTACAATATATTCATTGTCAGTAAAATACTGAGATTTTACTGTGTTTCTGTCAAGGCAGAATTTGTCCTGCTGTCCTAAATTTTATTTATGTTATATTAAAGACCAGTTTCCATGCAGGAATGGAAATCCATACATGCAATTTTTAGAAAACAGTGCTAATTTGCTTACAGTTCAACAATAATTTTGTGTTTTGAATACCTTGCTAGGCTCTAAAGCACAACTGTAGAACATCAGTAATTCTCATAATGTATAGAGAAATCTCTACTCTACAGAGCATTGTCTCCTGTTGCAGAGTATTTGCCACAGAGGCAATAATGATAACTTTAGAAATGTTTGTTTTCATTACACAGAATGCAAAAGCACCTTTGAAATCAGTGGAATGAGATGTCCACCGGCCATTCTGAAAATCCTTTAAAGTACTCCGGCTGCAAATTTGCATATGTAAAAACCCTGAGAATCTTGCAGCATGGCATCAAACAAATATGAAAACTCTAGTGAGCCATGAGATGTCTACTGAGATGTATAGTAACATCTGTTAGTGCATGGTGTCTTATTCACAGCTTGCTGAAAAAGCAAATTCTGCATCTTAAAAAATAGTTTTGAGAACAGGGATGAGTAGTTAATACTCCAGAACTTTTAATGGAGTCAAAATTCCTCAATATTGAGCTGCAGATATACTCCAGTGATCTAGAGGTCTCCTGTTTCACAATATCCTACTTGGTGGCCTGTAGAAGAGTCTGGGAATTTTGAAGTTGGAGGTCTAACGGGGTTTTTTGTTTGGGACAGGATGAAGCTCTTAAGAACCAAAATGTAGAGGTAACTACTCAAGTGCTCTTTCATTAGTCAGCCAATAATTTTCTGAAGAAATAATGAATTTAGCTGTCATGTTTAATCCTCTGTAGTCATAGAGCTCAAAAGCTGAGGAATCTGAAATTTTTTAGGTCCCTTGGTGGCTGCTGAGGAAGCAAGCAAGTTGGTATGGAACCAGGTAAGTAACCATCAAAAAAGTAATGTGAATGAAAGACTCTAGTATAATGACTTGTTACAGAAAATTTTGGACCAGCTCAGGTGTCATTTACAGATTCTTGGTATGAATGAAAAGCACAATCAAAACTAGTGTGCCTGTACTAATATGTAAAATTACATGGCATGGGAAATTCAGTTGCTCCACTTTGGTCATAAAAGAGAAGAAAGACTATGTAGAAATGCATTTCTGGTCAATCTCGTTTTGTTGTCTAAGGTATTATACTTATGTGATAATGAAGAAAACCATGTTCTGCTGCTCTCCAAGCACACAGTGGGATAATTATGAAAGCTGAAATAATAAAATAAAAAAAACCAAGACTCTTCAAAATAAATGTCTTCAAGATGTTTGGTAATATTTTAAGCTACTTGAATTATTTTCATGGTGTTCAAACAGTCTGTAATTGAAAATATTAACAGCTATGTTTAAATACCCTGAAAAGACCAGACATCAACAAGAGGTTTTTGATAATATGTGGTTATTCAGTCAACTGGTAGATGAAAGCTAGGGCAAGGACCTTGTGAAAAACAAAATAGGACCAACAGATGAATTAGTAATTTAAACTGATCAAGTCACGCTACGTCCTAACCTTAATATATTCCTACATCCTAACCTTAATATATTCCTAACCTAACGTTTAGAAAAGTGTTGGGGTTTATCTTCTTTTATGTGATGAAATTTTGGCATATAATAAAAAAAAAATATGCTGCATTTACTTAAAAGGTAGTTCTCTTTGGCATGTATTTTTAACCTGAGTGGAATTGCCCTTCATTGTCCTTAGGGCCACAAGAGACAAACATGTTTTTATTAGATTTTTAAGGCTAGGTGGAATTAATCCTATATTTAAGAAAGAGCAACTTAAAAATAAGATTGCAGTTGTTTTTATTTGCCAAATTATGAATATTTTTCATTACTGGTTTTTGAATAAGTAGGAGGTCTGTTTTCTCTAAGGTATACGGACATACATACACACACACACACACTCTCTCTCTCTCAATTCCGCCAAAATCACCTTTAAATTGAGTTGCAAACAACAAATAATTAGAGAGATTTTTTTCTTGTTTGTACTTCAAAGCTATGTACTGATCTTCATTTCTCCAGTGTGGACAAATTTTTTAAGAGAACCTCATGTCATATATGATGAGTTAAACCAGCAGATGTTAAGCACAGTTCCAGTTATCAAGGAAACATGGAGATGTTGGCGAGTAACCAGTCTCTAGGTGTGTTTCCCAAAAGAAAAGAGAGCTTTGATATTATCAGGAAAATGTCTGAAATTTATGACACTGCTACACTTCCACCTGTCCCCAAACTGATGGTGGCACGTGCATCTATCCATCTGCCACTTCATAACACCCTGAAGTTGAGAACCATAAATCATTCTATTGCTGCAGTAGTGACAGGTGCAGGATAACAGATGCAGTCTCCAATATATTAAGAGAATGCCATGATTTATTTGAATTAAGGCAGTCTGGGGTTAGCAATCTGCTTGAAACTAGATAACCATATGGTGCATGGCTGCTAGATGAGAATATTTGCTGGTAATAATGTACTGTATTAAAATGCAAACTCCAATATTTAGCCTTGGAAAGTGTCTCTTGACACCTGTGTCAGCTCCTTGAGATGCCTGAAGACTACATTATGTGAGCTGAAGTGCAGAATGTCACTAATCTTGTGACAGCAAGCTTGGCAACTGGGTGCAGGTTGCCAGTTGAGTGAAGTGTTTAAACATGCAGATTTTCTCAATGGCCTCTAAGTTTGGCATGTACCTAACAACCTGACTGAGGGAGGGTCTACAGAAAGAAGTTTTCTGATGAAGAATTAATTGTTGTTGTACTTCTCACTTGTTAGTAAAGATGATCATGCTCAACATATGGGCAAAGGCAGGATAACTCTGTGATTAAGAATGCAGAAGTAAAAACTACCAGAACTGAGGCACACACAAAAACGTCAGTGAAATTGGTGAGTTCATCTTTACAGATTCCTCTGTAAAGAAACCTGAGAATTCGCAAAGCTATTGTTCTAATAGCAGTGCTTCCACACAGACCTCAAGTCAGGGAAAGCATAAAAACACAGTGATGTTATTTAGGGATGGTTTTTTGTCTAACTACAGGCCCATTATTCTGATCCCAGAGGTATGAGAAGTTTAAGAAAATATTGTCAGGGAACAACCAGGGCTGGCAGTTGCCGAGGAGCTGCCAGGGGTGGGTGGAGGCCTCAGGCAAAGCTGATCAGGGCAATTAAGTACTGTGAATGCCCTCAGGGCCCTGACACATATTTTCAGGGAAAAAGAAACCAGGGACAATGAAAAAATGGAGAATGAGATAAATTGCAGCTTGGGTTTACTGAATGTGAATCGCATTTGAATAGCCTGACATCCTTCTTTGCTAACTTATTTTCTAGACAAAAGAAATGCCATCGATGTCATCTGTCTGGCCTACCAGCCGTATGGGAAATTGGAAAAGATGCAAATTAGCGGAAGAAATTTCAGGTGAATAGGAATTAGATAGAGGAGAGACAGCACTAGGTGCCTTTGAAGGGGAATGTACTATGGGGAGGAAAGTCAGGAGTGGAGTTCCTTAAGGAGTAGTCCAGTGACTGATGTCTTAACTATTTTCACTATTTTAGGATTAAATGTGAAAACATGCTGACAAAACTTGCTTATGACATTGTGTTATGGGACACGATTAATATAGAAGAAGTTCAGGCTACCACACAAGAAATACATAGATGATCTTCAGATTCGAAGTACTTGAAATGGGAAAAAAATCCACATATGTGGGAAAAAATGTCAAATCATGAATTTAAGGAATAGTAAAAAGAATTTCTGGAGTCACTGAACAAGACATGTCTTGAAAAAAACTGAGAAGGGAGATTTCAGCAGACTGCTTTTTCATGAAAAGATTATGCACAACCAAAGAAATGCAACTACAAAACTGTACAAATAATGCCAGGGCATTGCAGTTACAGTAGGTTTAGTAGAAAAACAGATACCAGATTAAGATGCCATTGTGCAGGGTAGTATCCTAACACCTGGAGGGACTGCTCATCCAGGAGTGTCTCTCTCTCAACTTTAGCAGAAAATTAGATGTTTGAATTAGATTCCTACTTTCTGTATGGAAAGAATGGATAAATCAGGTGAAATAAGTCACACTTCTATTAATTGGCTGTGAATGAGGGATTTTTCATTTGCACTGATTGTATAAAAGAACAGCAGAAGAACATGACCAGGCACCTCTCCATGCATTTTCCATGGGCTTCCTTTCTCCTTTGTTACCAAGTTCCTAGATTTGGTGAAATGAAATGAGCTGACCTCACAATGGTCTAATTTTAAGACCTGTTTGTTCAAAAAGATTAAATTGCCCACAAGCTCAATCTAAAAAAACCACCCATACTTATCTAAGTCCCTTCTCATCTTTAGAGTCAAAGTACTTTGCAGATAACTATAAGAACCTTGTATCAATGCTCTGTTTACCACAGATAAAGAAACTAAGCCCCAAAGGTGGCATATCTTGTCAAAAAACATGGAAAAGGGAGTCATGCACAGGAACAGACCCCAGCAGTCTTGAGTCTCAGTATACTGCCTTGTCCACTGGTGCCTGCTGCTTCCCACAAATGAGTAACAAAGCAGTGCGCAGAGATGACCTGTAGCACTCCTGAGACAGTAACTATCCAGCAGGAATTCTTCCAGGCTATTAGAGGAAAGTGAGAGAGGCAGAGAAGACACTTCTTTGAAAAAAGAAGCATTTGGCTGAGAGACAAAGATAGAGAATTTTGTGGACAAGAATCTTTATATGCAAAAAGAACAGACAAGAAGAGGCAAGATCTTTTAGGCTTGTTAGGTATTAATTTGTATGAATTCATAGGAAATTTTTACAAAACTTAAAACTGGAAACCCTGGGCACCCTAGGCAGCAGCAATAAATCACTGAAGTGACTCATTACCCAGCTGTTTCATCCAACAACATCCAAATAGATGTTTTACAGAGAGTGTGTCTGGATATGACTGATATGTAAAAAACTGAGTCTATTCAGGTCTGGTGGGAATGGCCATTTTCAAGGAAAGATTAAAAAATCTGCAAATTTAAGAAAGGGAAAAGAAAGTGGGAAAGGAAACAGAGAAAGGAGAAATGGAGTATGAGAAACAAAAAAGGGAAAGAGAAATAGAAAAGGGAATCTTACATGGCAGCTAGCTGGGAAGTGAAGTAGTGGTGCTGGTACTGGTGGTAGTGGTGGGCATTCCCTGAGAGTCTTTCTCTCCAGTGCTCTGTCTGGTTTTCTCTCCCAGATATTCTTTCTACAGTAAATACATGGTTTCATTCTGATGCACTCCACCTCTTTATTAGTCATCCTTATTTCTTGTGCTAATCATACTGCTCAGAGCATGGTTTGATTGCACACACATTGCCTATGCTAATGGTCTCCTCAGCTTTTTGCAAATGTATCACTGAGTAATGCTGGTTGGCTGCCTAAATCACTGCTATCTCCTATTGGCAGCTACTAGGCTACTCATGTTCCCTTACATAATGGTATCCACCAGAAGCCAGAGGTTTTGTCTTCACCAAAACAAAGGGTGAAGAGGAAGAGAAAGACAAAAAGAGTGGTTCATACAGTGGTAGCAATTGCTTCTCATGAGAAATCCAATGCAATGGCCACGGCTGTGGTCCAGAACCCGGAGTGCAAAGCTGGGAGGATGACAGCATGTTGAACAGAGGGGTACAAAACTCTGCCCCAGCACCCTTGAGGTCTGAGGATGCACAGTTGCACAGGAAGGTGACTGTCAGACTGAAGTGGGAAAAGTGAGGGAGAAGCAGCAGAGGTGCAAACAGAAAGCTCTTGGCATTGCACAAGTTGCAGACTGACTGCTCTGATTGGGCTATGGCACAGGGCAATAAAACCCCCTCTGATCTTCCAGGGAAGCAGCTGATTGCTGCAGTCAGGGAGAGACATGGAGTGTTTTCCATAACACCAAAGCCTGAGCAAGGCTAGATAGAATTCCCAGACAACCCCTACTCTCTGCCTGTCACCCTTCCCATCCATCTGACTTTTGGAAAATCATTCATTCTCTCTAAGTCTCCGTAAGTCCCTAAGAGGCACTTATATTTTCCTCCCTAGTTCATGGAAGATCTTCTCAAACCTTTATGGCTAAGGAATTTGAGGATGCCCTTGCCTTCTCTTGTGTCTCGTGATGGAACTAAACCAGGGCTCACAATCTGAAATCACGCGTCCTGACAGTGTTGTGAGAGCTGTGGGATTTATGGGAAATCCATAGTTTGGAATGAAGAATTTGGTAAAAATAAAAGAACCAGGGCCTAGTCGTATTCTCACTTTTATCACGTGCTGGTAGCAGCACAGCTGCGATTCTGTGCATGTATCCCAAGTTCACAGCTTCCAAGTAGGTCAAGCAGAGGGCAGCAGCAACTCACAGTCTCTGGTATATGATTACAAACTCTTAAGAGTTTGTATCTGCAAGTAGGCAGATAGAGAAGAGGAACATTGTCCTTTTAATACTTGAGGAAACAAAGCAGATCATGGTGTGAATGATAAGCAGTTGGCTTTACACAGGTGTCATCTGGTATTCATAGATTCACGGAATTTCAGGCCAGAAAGAAGTCTTAAATCATTTTTATTGACTCACTGCCTGTTAGAGGTTAATACATTTCACCCAGTGAAGTGAGCAATTTCTTCTTTCAGGCTACAATGAATGCCATTGAAATTCCTTTGCCCACTGTCATTCCAGGTGCTGCTGTAGCCATTTTTCTTGCTTAAGTTTCTCAAAGATCCTTCTGTTTATAATTCCTACAGGAAACTAAAAACAATGGTGAAATATGTTGGACCTTTTGATCCTTTGGCCAGCTAGGCTTTTTTTTAGCTCTCACAAGTGTTCCATCTTCTCTTGTTAGGACAATGTTTTGCACTAACACAGTGTTCATTAAATTTCTGTAATTGTTTTTAATTAGACCACAGGAATGTGTTACTGGCTCTGACTTCACATACCATGGGATTCTACACAACATTTGAATCTCAGTGGCATCCCGTTAGCCATCAACATTTTGGCTTGGCTTAATTGTGGTCAGCTTCGGAGACAGAATATAAAAGTGATCATCAAATATTCTTCTGTCTCCAGTCAAGCTGAGTAATGAGGCACTCGTTTGCTGTCCATTCATTTTACAGTTACTGCTGACCCCAGATGGCTCTTTCATTGTTGCACAGCAATGCACAAAGTGCCTGGCTTTGGAAGGAGTCCAGTTTCCCTGCAATAATGACAAGCAGCAGAGAATCAGCATTCAGTGTCTTTTTTCTAAGGCATCTTCTTTTCTTTCAACGTCTCTGCTAATGACTGTCGTCCTCTTGTGTTCCTGCACCATGTGAACCTGGATTTTTGTCTGTCTTGTGGCATTTTCACAACCATTGCATTAATAAGACTACTTAGTGTTATTGTAAGGACAGTTATTAGGATGCAATTTCCTTTGTCTCCCAGGAGAACATGAGTTCCTGTATACACCTTGTCGACCTTTGTTACCACCAGCCTTTTGATGTTTTGATGTTACATAGGGATGTGGACAGGAAAACGGATAAAACAAGTATGATTCAAGTTAAGGCACTGTGAGCTGCATGGGGGTAAAACAAAACCAGAAAAACTGATGGCATGATTTGGCTTAAAGGGTCACATTTAACAGGTCACACTCCACCTTGGAGGCCGTTAACACATGGATACTGCATGGGTCTGTCCTGGGACCTGTCCCATTTAGCATCTTTACCAAGAGTCTGGAAAGGGGAGTGTGCCCTCTTGTCAGATTTTCAGAGGCCACCAGGAGGAAATGGCAAACACTTGAAAACATTTTTGAAGTGAAATACAGTGCAGGAGAATATAACTGAGGTTGTTTTGAAACTCTAAAATACCCTCAATGGGAGAGACTCAGACAAAGGGAAAGTTAGGGGTGTGCATGTGTGTGTCTATTTGTACATATATGTCTGCATATCAGAAAAGTTTATATGGATTCATCAACCCTACTGTTGTACTTGTGAGCTACCTGGTGCCCAAAGCTACAATGAAGCAACTAGTAATTTCAGTTCCTTATGTGTTTTCTGAGATTTTAATCTCTGAAGTATTTGATAGCACCTTAGAAAAAAGATACTTTCAAAAAAGTGCATCTTACTACATGCAAAGACCTACTGCATATTTTAGATCAATTACGGAGTGAATGCTCTATCATTTCGTGATCTGAGATGTCTCTGATGTGTGCTACCCAGTCAGAAGTAAATGAATGTTATTAAAATTGCAAGGCTAGCACTAAAAAATGAAACACTGCACAATCCTACGTCAGACTTCTTGTCCAGCTGTATTATTACATGGTTTTTAATTATCACATGGATTATCAAATACTTTGTCTATAGGCTGTCTTTTATGATCGACTTTTCCCTCATTCAGTGAATGACCACTATTCTTTATCACTTTAAAACTTTAAAGCCTACTCTGAAAACAAAAAGATATTAATTTCCTTTTGCAACTTTCCATGTGTTTTTTTATAACCAGAATATGCAGGCATGTATTTACTGCCACAAAATTCTTAAGGGTGGACGGGAGATAATCTCATTTTACGGAATGAGAATTGAGAAACAGAAATGAAACAAGTCACCTTCCCCTGGTGAAATAAGGAACCCAGGTGGGAGTTTCTGAACACCCACCCACCTGCAGCCACTGCTGCATCAGTACAACACTCCACCTCAGAGAAAACCCTCAGGATCAGCTTCCCAGTTGCAGCTCCAACAGCTGACTTACTTTAGAACTCTTCTTTAGGCTGAAAGTGAATCCCAGCCTCACTGGGGGATGTCCAGTCTAAGTGGCTGGCACTGCATTGGGAGCACTAGGGTAGAGGCAAGGGTAGACTACTGCAGTGCAGGGCAGTGGTGGGCTTCCTTCATCCTGAGCCCACCCTTTCTCTTGGCTGCCCCCTTCCCTGGCACCTTCCCCACTAACAGTGGCCTCCTCTCTTCTTTCTCCACGCCTGCCTGCCTCTCACCATTCATCTTACAGTAGCATCTCTCTGTGGCACAAATGCTTATGGCTCCACTTTTTTTCTCCACCCTCATTTTTCTTCCTCATTTTCTCTCCCTTCATGCAGTAGCATGCACAACTTGAAGAGCTGTGCCCAAGTACTTCAGCAGTGTGTTTGGTGTCTCACTGGGCACATTTCTAACTGCTTGTAGCTGTAACTGGGGCCACAAACTGAAGTGAGCTCTCAATGTGACACTTCAGGCCCTGACTAATATTTAATTAACATAGTCCTTAAGCAGTGAGTCATTGCATGTTTCTTTTGCAACCTTACCCTGATTTTTGGTGTGTGATTCATGTAATCTTTTGTCATCCTCTTCACCATCACGGACAATAAACTCCCAGTTACAGAATTACACCATTCCATCAGGAGCTGTTGAAAGACAAAATACCATTTTGACAATATTGAGTATTTGCATTTTTTAATGCAGCTGGGAATCAGAAGATACCAACTATATTTTTTTTAATGTGTACAAACTTTTATCAAGTGATCCATGAATCAAGGCTTTGAGAACTAATTTAACTTTTAAACATAGTGTAACACTACCATCTTTTTCTTTGAGGAGACACTTCCTATGTCTCTAAAAGTGGCAAAAACAATTACTTTTTTGAGTTGTGATTAATGGAAAAGCTATTACAGGTGTTACAAAACCAGGAATTTCCTCTCTGAAGCTTGACTCTTCTTGCAGTGTTCCACACATTGGCTCTTCAACTCCACTGCCAGTGATTTCCACATGCTGTTTATGAATCACAGAGCAGATTTTCAAGTAGTTTTTCAAGGCTACATATTCAAGTGACACCAACAGCTGTCATCATGATGCTTAAGAACCCAGCTAAAGGACTGAGGCTTCAAAAAAAATCAGTTTAATTTTCTCTCTGCTCATTTCAGAAGAGAAAGCAGAGAAATGCTGCTAGCCCGTTGTTTAAAGGATGCAATGAAATCAGCACTGAGTGGGGAGAGCTGGGTTTGGGGAGCAGCTTCAGCCCCGTGCTGTGCTAAATGTTTATGCAAAGTGAAGGGAACTATAAAGTATTGGTGTTTGATGGGCTTAAAGCTATTGAGTAAATGTCTAAATTAAATTAAGTTGGTTTCCCCACTCTCCTTTTCTTGGCAGAAGACATTAGCAGATGCCTTCTGCTTATTTACTGACACTGCTGTTTTCAACATATCTGAATCCCTTCATAAGACAAAAAGAAATAAAGTAGACTGGTATGGCAGAGTAAACAGTTTGATAGGTCAAGCTATCATAAGCTTACCAGTAGGGAAATAAAACAGATACTATCCTGGTTGTTAAAGACTCCCAGATGGGCAGCTGCTCACTTTTCAGTAGGAACTCAGAAGAGCATTGCAGACATCAAATGTGACATTTTTAATAAGGTTTGTACCATTGAAACACAGCTGTGCTCAACGTGCAGAGCAGCCGAGCTTGGTTCTTTCATTAATTCTGTTCCTTTGCGTTATTTGCACAAACGCACTTCAGACCAGATGCGTGGGTCAGATCAAGGTTTTATCTAGCTCCGTATCTTCCTCAGAAGATGTCCAGAGGTACATCCACAGAGAACAGAGGAAGCATGCATCATTTGCCAAAATGTTATTCCAGCCTTCAACAGTTTGCAGCTTGGCATCTTCCTGAGCCATAGGTGATGTCTGTGTTGTCAGCCATCCTCTAAGCTTTCTTTTCCATAAATTTATCCCTCTAGTCCATGTAAACTTCTTAGTCTTCATAATATTCTGTACAAAGGAACTCTGTGGTAAAAGTACTTCTTTTTTAACCTGCCATCTGCTACTACATTTGGTATTTCTTAGCATTTCTATTTGGAGAAGCAGATAAGAACTGAAACCTGTTCACCCTCTACATTTCACTTGTCATTTTGCTGCTACTGCTACAAACCACCTTTTTTGACAGGGTGAAGAGTAAGATGAGGCAGATCCAGTAGGTAGATATAGACCATTTTCTGTTCTGAGGATCAGTAACTTTCCCAAAAATGGACATTTTAGTTTAAACTGTGAGGTCATGTCACATCTGATAAATGGTTAAGGCTGCAAAAGAGGAGGATAAATTGGGGAAATGTCAAAACATTTCATTTTAACATTTTCAGAATTAAATATTTGGTATTGCTAAATTGTTTGTATTGACATTATCTACCTGAAACCTACAGAGTTATTTTCTAAAGATGAAAGTGGAGTCCAAGGCCTACAAAAAGACCAAATAATCAAAAAGAAAAATAAATTAAACACTTCATTTAGGGCTGAATAAGAGACTTCCACATAAACCAAAACTATTTGTCTCAGTTTGCTTTGTAGAACATTTGAATAGAAATGGTTTTATATTTCCATTCAGACCAAATTCCTGCCGTGGTTTTTCAGTATGGCTGTGGAACAGAGACATCTGCCACATTCCCACCTCTATTTACAGGGCCTTGAGTGGCTTCCTCCTTTGCACAGTATTTTTAGTTCTTACTTTCAATTGCCATTTTTTTTACTTGGTCTTACAATTTGTGCAATGGAAGGCAAGTACAAGCTGATTTGATATTACTAATGCAGAAAAATCTGGCAAGACTTTGGCTTGTTTATCTTTCCAAACCAAAGGTTAGCAAGTCATACAGCTGCTCCATATAAATACACTAGGATAGACATGTCAGGGAAAGGAGAAAATATTCACTGAGTGAGGTGATGTAAACTGAGAGACAAAATTGGCAAAAAAGCTCAAATGACCTCGTGAAAGAATTTAGTTAGGAAAATGTTTAACTCTCTGGAAAGCAAATTTAAGAAGACTAGAGGGAATAGAAGAGTATGTTTAGGATGGAACCTGATCAGTTTATAAAAAGACTTCTATGACATAGTAGCCTAGGATAAAAACCAGAACTTTGTTACTGTTTTGTGCCTTATTCACACTTTACAGAGGTATATAGAAGTTCTCTCACTAGCTACAAATCCAGCATTAAATGTGTCAAAGAATCACAGCACTACTGCCCCATACACCACATCAATACTGACATGGATGAGTATTTTGCTAAAATGTATCTGTACGATGAACTGAATTTTTGATGATTGAATCCTGGGCAGACATGAACCAGAAAAGCTGAGGCGTAGTCTCATTCCTAAAAGAGTTGAGATTTGCAATATAAATTGTGTACACTAAACTGAAAACAAACTACCTCTCAGTGGTCAACATTAACTCTAAACATTTGGAATCGTAGTTTGGTCTGCAGATGTGGTAAATTGGCTTAGGGAAAGTGTCTTTGGCTCCCATGTGAAACCTGCTGTCAGAGATAGGCTGTCCGTAGAAATTGTCGTTGTGAGAGATAAGAGCTGAACATTGACTTAATATTTTAGGGTGCTTGGATGGCTGCTGTGGCTGGTGATGTGATTTGTGCTGGAGAGTTGGCCACCCTTGCGCCGGGTGCTGGAAGGGAAATGGGGTTGCTCCTGTGTGAGGAGTTCAATGCCTGCTGCTTGCTGCTCTCCTTGCACTCATCACTCATTGAATGATGCCTATGAAAGATTTCTACACCATTTTCACTCTGAAAATATGTCCCATCCTCAGAGGTGGCTATATGCAATACATACTAGCACAAAAATCTACAAGGCAGAAATTACTTTGCTATTTTCTTTCTTAGCATATTTTCTTACTCACATCTGTGGGTTGAATATAACTCTAAACGATGTAGCACATAGAAGCCAGCCAGGTAAGCCTCTGTGCGCTGTCAGTGGTACAAACAGAGGAGTCGCTCTCTGCACCAAAAAGGTGATTACGAGAAATATGTATGCCCAGAGGGAGGGGAAACAAAGGGGATCATGGTGCTGGTCCAAATGCTGGTGCTGCAAAGCAGCTCAGCTTCAAGCAGCAGTGATGGGAAGGCGTCACTGGGACCAGCCTATTCTGGTGCTGTTTGCTCAGGTTGGGGGGCAAACTTGACAGACCAAGAGCTGCCTGTCACCACTGGCTGGTCTGGCCTTCCTGGGGCTATGGCTGACTCCAGGCCCTGTTCCTTTACCTACTGTGCTTTTCTGACTGAATGCTGTGGGACATGAGAAGTTGCGGATGTCCCACCCCTGGAAGTCTTCAAGGCCAGGTTGAGCAACCTTGTCTAGTGGAAGATGTCCCTGTCCTCAGCAAGGGGGGTGAAACAAGGTGATCTTTAAGGTCCATTCCAACCCAAACCTTTCTGTGATTCTGTGGTCAGGAAGGGCGCTGCCCTTGCCCTCACTCTCATCCCCCATCTCTCCTGCCCTTGCTGCACCACTGCCTGACACTCCAATGGACATCTCAATCTATACAAGATTTTGGGTATGTGTACTAGAAATTACCCTTCTGACTCGAGCACTTCAATGAGGATAAGTGGCGGTCCTTTGTCACAGAGAACAGACTTGCATGACTACTCACTGGTTGCCCTATGGCACAGTCCCCAGCAGAACATTTTGGAGGAGCCAGCTTTGCTATCAGCCACGCTCTACTGTGGGTTGTCCATGCCCGCAGCCTCAGGGCGGCTCCTGAGGCATTTATAGACCAGCACTCCCCAGTTTTTGAGGTGAGGTCCTTAGCGTTCATGCTGGTTTCCACTTGATGGCAGCAGAGCCCACAGCAACAGGAGCGGGCAGGCCTGAGAGCAGATATGGTTATTACTGATGGCAAATGGCAGATGATGAGCCCTCACAGCAAAAAGGTGGCTCCTGAGAAGAATATTCAGCATAGTTGGATAATATGGATTTGGATAATTTGGATATATGGACAATAATTATGGATTGCGAATGTAGAGTGGCAGTGAGACCAGCTCTGACAAGAACTGGAGTTCTCCTGCCTGTTTCCCAAGCTGGGAGACACAAATACAGGGTCTTTTGCAAGAGAGGAAATCTCCACCACTGTAACTATGTATGAAACCAGGTGTCATCAAAATTTCTTAGAAAATTCAGTAGCTTGTGAAAATATTTCATATTTCAGGTTAGGTTTGTCTGTTTTCAGCATAAAAGGTTTGTTCTGAATTTTGGTATGCTGTGCAATTAGAAGGCAGCTAGAAGTTTATAGTTTATGAGGCTGAGCCCGTTTTCGGCATCAGCTTTACAACTTTTCAGGGAAGTGTCCACAGAAGAAGCAAAATGAGAAGCATTTCAGAGAATAAACAGAAAAGTGCAACAAGGACAGAGATTCACAGAAAGAGCATTTTTTCAAGGTAGTCAGCTGCTCTGTAAGCAAGTCAGGGTTTTAATTAGGTCTTTTGCAAAACATATTTGCAGGTGTTTCCTAAGAGCCTAATCATCTTCGGAGGAAAACATAATTTGGAGTAAACTAGAGGAGCTTGAACTTTCCTGAGCCCTATCTCCCATGTGTCACCTGGCAGCTGCATAATTTACTGTGTTTTTTGAACTCTTTTGGCATACTGCAAGGTCTGAAACAGAGGCTGCTTTTCTCATTCTTGTCTTTGTTCCAAGGTTACATTAACAGAAACAGGATATGTATTTTTCAATCACATCAGACACCAGTATAGAAATGAATTGAATATTATTCTCATCTCCTTGGAAATGTTTGCCATTGCTATTTAATGGCTCTCCATTTTCCTGCCAGGATAAGTAATAGTTTTTAAAAAGACTTAATTTCTCATTGTAAAGTTATATACTCTATAAACTGAAGGAAAGAGCCAAAATGTCAACTCCATTGGACATCTCTGTTTCTTGGATTCTGGTGGAATTGCAGGTGCTATGTTATTGCTGCTGCTTGGAAAGCAGGGCAGAAAAACTTATTGGAGGAAAATAGAAGTTCCCAGAAAGCCCATTTATGTCTTTCCCTGACACGTCAATTCCTGACAATGTTTGCATTTTTTGAAACTAGATACAATATACCACCCCACCACCTTGTGCCCCTTCAAAAGAACATAAACCCTAAAAAAACAAAACCATAATAAAAAGCACTTTGTTACAAAAATTGAAGAGGTAAACAGGTGGGTATATAATCCGTTGTCTCATCTTACATCTATTTATCTTTCAACTGGAATTCTGGTGTTTCACATACTGCAGAGGCTGTAGAAGGAGTTAGGAGGAATAGCAGTGATATTCAAGACGGAGTTACTTTTAAGTTCTTCCTCTGTTTTTCATAAGGAAGGCTCAGGGAAATTACATAAGACCCTACAGAGTGGACATGTCACTCCAGCTTCTTCTTTCATTTTTTTTCCCTGCTTCAAGTACCCCACAGGACTAACTTTACAGAGATTTTGAGAAGTTATGGCACGTGGGGTGGGATGATGATAAAGGGAGCTGCCAGAGACACTGGACAGAGGCACAGAAAATGATGCTCACTTTCTTTCTCTGAACCTTTTAAAAATTACTGCCTCCAAACCTGTTTCCCTACTTTATTACTTTTAATTTACTGAAGCATATATTTGTGGTTTAGTAACTTCTGCACACTACAGGTATCTGTCTCACTGGTCAATGATAACTCTGATTTGCTTGTTCACTACTTTGAGGCAGGACTACGTGAGAAAATCTGTTCATCATCTACACTGATGCGCACTGGTTTTTGACCAAAATTAATCTATGAATGCAGTGCATGACACATTTTTAAAATTCCATTAATCACAATTTAGCATCATCTTTGGGGAATGTGGGAAATATGTTACAAGCCTCTGACACAACCATCACTTCCAGGAATGTCAAAATTTTAAACTTGTTTAGGTCTTTAGATTCTGTTCCTGGAAGGTTTATTAAAGAATTAATACATTATTAATCATTATATTGCAGTTGTAAATCAAGCACAAGCACATCAAATGTGTTTCTAACCTGTGGTCATGGGTAAGCATGCACCAACTGAATTCACAAAAGAACACTACATTGCTTGAAATAACCATTTATTAGGACATTTATTACACATGCAGTAATGTTTACATCCCTCCCTTCCAGGCAACTTTGATTTAGATTTATTTTTCTGAAACATTTGAACTTTCTTGGTGACAATTTCTGTGAATTTCTCATGAAGCAATCTCCAGTGTTAGCACTAGACCACAGGATGGAGTGGTCACCAGGCAGCTGTACTGCTTCTACAGCAACTGGGTTTTTGAGCAAACACTCCACACTATTGCCAGTGAGACAAGGTCAGATCTAAGGGAAAGTTGGTGACAGATTCCAAACAAACTGCAAAAGACATTTTTTCTCCTTTGCTGTATTGACAGATTAGTTTGCTACATATAAATAATTATTTAATGCTGCTAGCTACATCACGATCTTGCTGCCACCTGAATATTTATTGCTTCCTGGTGAATACCCATCTATTGTTGTTCATTTAACTATGCATTAAGGCATTCAGCATTTTCATAGGTATCATTTGATTCTCACTCAAATAAAAATAATGATATAATAAAAATTTCATTTTCCATGTAGTATAATCTGCTTTAAACATAATTATTGCTCCTTTTATAACATTGTAATACTTAATTTAATTAGACCTATATGTTCATTGATGCATCTATTTGTTCTTTGATATTATTTAGAGGGTAACAGCCAGTGGTGTGGACAGATTTCAGTTACCCTTATTCACAAAGCTTTGAAATTGTGACATGAATTGGAAAGTGATTTGCAAAGGCATTTAGGTTAGATGTCACTTTTCAAATAGATAAAGAAAATCTAATAATATAAAGCAAACAAACAGCTTCTTTTCCATGTTAAATGTTCAGGTCTTTTGAACCCTGTATAATTCTTCATGTTTTCGATAGTTGTGAAAATTTCTCCAGAGATTTTGAGAGGTTTTTTTAAAATTCAGCACAGAAATAGAGGTTCAAGAACTGCAAAAAGCTTCTCTGGATCAGTGGGTCCAGGTTCTCACGGTACAGAAAGCCATCATGCATCATCCTCTTTCTTTAATCAGAAAATTTAAAAGTAGTTTTAATTCAGGCAGAGTCCAAAAACATTCCTCCAATTTGAAGATTAAAACTTATTCATAACCTGTTATAGCTACATGCTCTTGCTTTACCTTACATATATTTTCTGTTCACTGTTTATCTGCTCAGCCAGCTATGTCTCAGCTCTTGTTTTGTTAAGGTAAACAAGCCCATCTCTGATCTTTCCCCTCAGATTTTCTCCTCCTCTGACTGAAATGACCATAACTTCAAAGCATCTGTTTCTGCTGAATTTATCCTTCTTGGCCTGCGGTACACGGGGGTTTAGATGAGAGCTCACTGTGATTTCTGCAGTGCCATTACCACCTCTCTTTCCTTGCTGCCTAATTCACCCGATACTGAAGCTGAATGACACTGGGAGAGCAAAACCTGCCATGCTGCCTTTGCCTGTGACAATCAAAGGCAAGGAATTCTGACAGGAGCTTCTTAATGAATCCACCTGAGATGGATGTGGGTGCCTCCACTAGAGAGAAGACTAATTCTGCTCATAGAGGCCCTTTCTACTGATAAGTCATCTTTTGGAGATAGATTTTTTTCACCTTGTTTTCTGAAGCAAATATTGCTGAGTGCCATGATTGAGACATTTTACCTGGGAAATGAATTTCAGACATTTTACTAACTAATTTACTAATTTACTAACGGGCAGCTTATTTTGAGGTGCGCTATGGGGACTGGGCCACCTGCATTTTGCTTTAACTCTGTTTTGGCAGGAGGTTTCCCAGGTATTCCCTGGAGAATGACACAGCCTTGCCCATGGAGAAGTGTGCGGCTGAGTGGAAGTGGGAAGTAGCAGTGCTTTGACACTTCTCAGCATGTTCTCCTGTCTTCTTGTGCCACATGCAGAAATTAAGACTCTCCAGGTCTCGTTGGTGAGTAAGCAGAGCTGCTCTTACAACTCAGTGCTACCACTCCTACAAGCCATGGTATACCCTGATGTTTATTGCTCCACACATTACCTAACATCTATGTGAAAAAGCATAAAAATTTGTAATCTAGTGCTTGGAGTGGTTTAGTCACTTAATTAGAAAGCATTTGAAGGAACTGCTCATGGGGAGTTAAAAGTACTTAATAGTGGATGAAAAGGTGCAATCTTTAACTACCAGTCAGATGTGGGCTCTGAGCTTTGCTGCTGGAACAGCTCTTGAATAAAACTCCAATAGACTTTCTACCTCCTTAGTTGCTCGGTTTGACCTGGTAAAGACAGTAATAGAAACACCACTGCTTAATGCATAATAAAATCCAGACTCTAATCCCTGGTATCTCAGGGGGCAACTGCTGCAATAGAAAAAGGCAAATTCAGGGTTATTCGGAAAAATGGCAACTGCTAGTTCTTACCCAGGGCTTTGTTAGGCTATTTCCTCAGAGATGGGCAGGATCTGGGCCCTGCTGTCTTACAAAATTACATATTTCCAAGCTTTCAAAATATTACACATGACAGTCAGCCGTTCAGATCCGCCCAGCAAGGCAAGCTCTATATTTGGAAGTTTTTCTTCGCCAAGTATGTAATTTTCCTGTCAAACTAGAATCTTCTTCATACACGTGCATGCACACATACACACATAGAAATCTCTTCTTGTAAACTTTTTTTTTCTGGAAAGAATTACTTTTATTTTCTTTTTAGGAATAGCCTAAACACTTATTTTGTCACTTACTTCCTGCTATGTGGGAGGTATTAATTATCTACCGATTCCAGTTTTGGAAGTTGCTTTATAGTGACAGAGATATGAGAAACACCTAAATTACAGCTAGGAAGTTTTGGAGACTAAATTTCTTTATTCAGCCCCTATAGGGCTTTTATGTTCAACACTGAATCATTTCTGTGTAGATTAGGTAACAAAGTTCCAATTAAACAAAACGGAGACGACCTTATGCTCATGCAAAGTCCTGAATAGAGCAACAGGAGGAACAGAAATTATAGAAGTTATTCTGGTAAGACTAAAAAAAATACTGCAAAGAATCTCTGTATCAGCCTAATTTCCTATGGAAATTAATTTCTCAGCTGGATTCCTTCAACTGAGGGTGGGTTATCTCTCCTCATTTAGAAGTCTATTGATCTCAAAAATTAAACAAAAAAACTCTTGTTCTTTCAATTTTTAGAAATAAAATATGTTAGAAGTTTTCATAGCTTTGATAATATTTTCTTTCTCCTCTTTTCCTCTCTTGGCATTAAATGTAATAGAATAAACAACCCTAACAGTTTTCAGTTTTATTTTTTGTGTTTTTTAAATTGAAAAATAACAAAGCAGCTTGGTAAGAGGGAAATGAAACTCTTCTGAGTACAGAGAAGATAAAGTTAGAGAAAACAAAAAAAAGAAAGGTAGAAAAATGAAAAAAACTTCCTGTGAAACTTTATTCCACTGAAGGTTTTGGTCAGCAAACCAAAAATCTTCTCTTTTCTCCCATTCCCATGGAGAAGTCTGCTAGGTGTAAAAGCTGCAAGTCTCAGTGTGCATCTCTCAGTCTCCTTTCTACCTGCTCTAACTTCTGTATGTTTTTCATGCATGTAAAGTGCCTCCATTCAATGTGCAACAAACATGACTGAGAAGGAACCTTTCTTCTACTTTTAGTTAGAGAACAAGAATACCTCTGCTGGTCTCTTCTGCTTTCAAGGCTGGAATACCTGTCTGACCGTCAGCTGCACTTGGGAAGAGCAAGACAGCCATAGGATAAGATCATTTACCATTAGAATAATAGACCTACACATGTCTAAAGATGCTCTGACAAAATTGTTCTCACGTAATTCCAATCATCTATATTTTTAGACCATTATTAGCTTTTAAGTCTTAATTGATGCCGGATGTGTCCATCATGTTACCTGTTATATCATCTGGCTGACAATTTAAAAGTAATATAATGGGACATAAAAGTTTAAAATTAAAGACTGCTTAATGGTACTTAATGTATAGATCTAAAAATAAGAAATCTCAAGGAAAAATTAATTCCAGCTGGGCTAACTCATAAAAGACCTGTACCATCAACCATGGATATGTCTAAAGAATTGCTGTACTTTTACAAAGAGACCAAAGCAGTAGCTGGTGTAAATCAGTACAGGTCCAGTTACTTCAGCAGAATGAATGTAGCATTGGCACAGAATCTTATCCTTTAAACAAGGTGTCAAAGTGTTACTAGAAATGGTTTATATTATGTAGTTCTACTTCTGGGCTTACAGCCTGGTAGGGCAGTTGTTCTTCAAACAACTAAAACAATTCTCTTTGCTCTAGAAAGCTTCACCATCTAAATGAGGACTAAGTTTGAAAATAGGAGTAGGTAAACTGTACAAAACTCCAAAACTGAAGATGCAACCTTAACTTAGCAGTTTTATCATGCTTTCTGATTCAATTGCTGTAGATCTCCTGCAGGTGGTCTACAAGTTTTGGTAGTAGCTTGAAAGCTTTAAATGTGTCCTCAGGCCATGAAGAGGGCTGCAGTTCTGAGAGCTACAGCTCATTAGCATCCAGACTGTATGCTGAGGGCACTTTTACACAATTAAATGAGTGTGCTCCTTGGCCAAGGCCACATAGCTGAAGGTAGGTTGTCCATCTGCATCCACTTGCCTTACAGTCATCTCCTCTGGATGATGTTTGGTGTCCTGTAGCCCTGCAATGAGTTTACTCTTCTGCCTATTCTCATTTTGGGGTGTCTGTAATGGTGTAAGAGCTGATTCTGAGACGACTGGTGTGGTGTCTTCAGCACATGAAAGTTCAGTTACGTGTTGCCAGCTGGACACATGGCTTGAGGGCACTTGGGAGCTGTCAGCCTTTCTCTCCTGAAGAACACTGAGGGATCAAGGCAAAAACTGGTGCAGTCTCACCCACACTGTGTTTTGGGAGCTGTGCTGAGGGGAGTCGAGTTCTTTCCAGATCCGCTTAGGTATTGCCTGGCAGAGAGCTGGCTGGGATTTTTCCAAATATCTTTGGCAGGCCAGAATTAGCCCCATAATCAGAACCACATTCTTGCACACTTCAAGCTTCAGGAAAGCCATGGAAATAAGGCTTCAAAACCACCTCAGTACTTGAAATGGACCAAAAAACACCTGACTGTGTATATTTTGGGCCTAAATGGAAGCCAAGCTATTTTGAAAGTCTGTTCTTGGGTAAGTTGACATGCAAGTACAAATCTTTGTACAGATGGAGAACTGGTGTTCTATGGAGAACAGCAGTTGTGTGTGTGTACCCAGTGTGACCACTCTGACAACCTTACGCATGTGTTATTGGAATTCCAAACCTCCAGTCCTCAAATAACATCTATTGACTTCCTTTACCTTTTTTTACTCCAGACACTAGTTACTGAAAAACAAAATAGTTATTGATCCTGTGAAAGTCAGGTCCCACCATATTCTAATGAAAATGGTTTTAAAATTGCCGTTAATTATATTAACTTCATTTAAGATTGAAATTGATGTTTCTAATTCTACTGATTCCAGACTTTAAATGAAGCTCCTTCAACAGCTTTGTTAGAACAATAAATGAGGAAAAGAAAACTGTGATAATTAAAAAAGACAATATCACTGTATGTCAGATGAGTCTCATCGAGTCAAGCACTAACTTGACAGAACATTTTTATCTGGAAATACTGCAGCTATCTTTGTTGCATTTATCTTCTAATTACTTAGGCCAGTGAGTTTAGTCTGGTCCAGGCAAATTTGCACAGAAAAATATTACTTCATCTGTTTCCTTTCATATTGCCAATTCCACAGTTAATCAGATGGGCAATGCCTTTCCCCACAAATGTGGAAAGTTCTGTTTCAGAACTAGTATCAGAAGATTTTTAACAGAAATGGAAATATAAACGCCAGACTATTTGCCAGGGTAATTAGGGAAATAAACAGACTTAACAATTTAAAGCAAAAAGATCTAAAGAATAAAATCTTTCCCTAGTACTGAAGCTCTTCACATTTTAAAACTTGGATGGATAGTGTCAGCTTAACTTGTGAATGCTCTTTGTTATCTGCCTCACCCACACACTTCAAGACTTCAAAATAAACTGCCAAAATCTAGTGGCTGAGTGAGAAATGTCCTCTCATTAAACATTGTCAAATCATTCCTGTCTGCTTCTGCCTCTCCACTCCTGGATGATCTGATGCTAAAGCAGCAGCAGAAGACTCATCTAGCCTAGTCCCAGTCAGAAAATAAACTATATTGAAATTTCCTTCACTTTCTATGCCAAGCAGAGCTTCACAGTTCCAGGTTCAAACAGACTTCACTTGTTAAGAAGCTCAAATCTAAAAACATATTTTAAAGGATTCTTACAGGCCTGAAAACATAAATAACTATTTGGATCTTCATCTGCTCTTAGATGCCTCGTATCTTTTTATTGCCATGATAGTTTCAAACAGCAAGCTGAGATACATAAATATAAGGTAGACAGTACATATTTTATGCTATATAGTGTATGTTATATATAATATAGCTGAATTCCAGTCATGATTACCAAAAAATGAAAATGTGAGTTGACTAATATCCTGGGTGGAGAATCTGGCCAGCCCAGAAACTCCATCAGGGAGTTGCTACTGCAATATTGACCAATCTCTACATAGAAAAAACACCTGCAAATAGTGTGAACCCTTCCTACAGAAGGCGAATTGGTCACATAGGACCATCTTCTGTTGTCAGTTATGATAGGTAGGGGATGTTTCTTATGCAGTGTCAGGAGTGATGGATTTTGTGTGTGCTGTGGTGGTCATGCAGCAGCACAGGCCAGCTGGCTATGTGAACATTATACAGCTGTTATGGTTTGCTTAAAGGCTACTTCTACAGTTATTTTCTGTGATTAGTTTGTAATTTCCCTTTAGTGGCCAGCCAAATTACTCTTTCAGAAAGGGGATTCATACCTCCAAAGCTCCCCCCACAGTAGCACACTAGTGTACACACGCATAAATGAAACTCTGGCCAAACAATTTAGCTTGTGCATGAAGACACCTTATGGACAGCTTTCAAGGGATGCTGGTTGCTGGCCAGGCTTCTCCAGCCTTTTCCCTTCTCCTTTGCACACTGCTGTCCCTTCTAAGTATGCTCCACGTTCTTTGACTGCTGCAGGCTCAAACAGGGTGTTAAGCAGCTTTTGGTACCTCGGCTGCCTTTTTCAGAATGGGCTCAGGCACCTCTCAGGCCACTGAATTATGTTTTTGAGACAGAACCAGTGAACTCCATGGGAAGGGCTTAAGCAATTTCACCTGGCTGTAGTACTTCCATTCTAGTACCTCCTCTCTGCAGAAAGGCTGCCCTGTTACATCTGTCTTGTACTCTCTAAAATGAGGACAAAGAAAGTGACAAAAGAATGTGTAAGGGTAAGAAGGTATCTCTGGAAGGCAGGGAGCAGCTCTTCTTTTTGCTATCCAAAAGCACTTCTCAGTCCTCATTGGACTTCTCCTGAAAAGCTCTTCAAATTAAGATCTGACTGTCAGGATTCTTTGGAAGGGAACAGTATAACCTACCACACACTTCTCTGTCTCACAGAGTTATCAGTTCATGATTTTTTGCTGGCAATCAAACCCTTGACTTGGGTGGGTTACTTGAACTATAGTCAGGGGTTGGATAAGAAAGCAGTAGGAAGGATGAGGACAGATAATTCTTGTGTGCATGTGCATACCTGATGTACAGTGAAGCAGGCTGGAGCCCTTCCCTTGTTCTCTGTAGAACACAAAAGACCCATTCACCAATATTCCCTGCCTGGCTATTTTCACTTTGATTCTAACTCGAGGTATTACTCCACAAGGTGCTGTGGGCCATGTGGTATGTTGTGGCAAGGAGCACATGCTAAACCTACAGATTAACTCCAGGAGGTCTGCAGCAGCTCTGCTCTGACAGATAAAGAATTCATCACTGGCACTCGGGTTCTCCTCCTGGCTTTGGCTCTACCAGCTCATGCCATATGAAAGCAGCTGTGCCTTCTGGGCATCAGACTTCTCAGAGGTGTAATTAAACCCTACAGGCTAAGCTATGTCAATATAATTCCATTCTATCCCATTCTAAATATGGTCAATAAATAATGGGCAGGAAAGGATTTTTTTTCTCAAAGGGGTCAATGAGAGAAATAATTTGAGCATTGCCTCCAAGAAGAGCTGGGAAGGAAATGACATTGCCATTATTGGCAGATTTCCTCCATTCATCCGTATTAGCCATGGGTTGGCTTTTGTCAGTAAGATTTTATTTTTGTCCTGTTCTTCCTTATAGATATTGGCATTCTTTACAGCCTGCTAGGCTACTGTGAGACATATTTAGAAACACAATTAGTGATCCTAAGGCTCCATTCCTCTGTCCCCAAGGGAACTCCATTGAAAATGTTTCAGGTTTAGGACTGTGCAGCAAATTAACATGGCTTATCACACGAGGGGAAACATTTTGTGCAAATAAACAGAAATTTAAAAATAGTCAATGAAAACTGCATTCTCCCTGGGCACAAAGAGACGAATGATTCTGTGGCCAGTCTTGTAAGAAATGTGCTTCCAGAAAGGAAGAACCAAACAGAACTAAAATGCAAAAGCTGTATAAGAAGTTGGTTTCCATTCAATGTTAGGCTTGAAAAAGATTATTTTAAAAATAATTTACCTTCAAATAGCTTCTCAACTAATTTTTAATGAATATTTGGACTATATCTAACTTACAAGGAGTTTTAGAACATAATACAGAGGACTGAATAGCACACCCACAGCATGACTCCTCTGTCATCAGTGCTCTCCAACTTGATCCCTGTGCGCCCTTCAGCTCCAGGCTAAGTCACAGTACAGGGGCAAGAGCCTAGGCTGTCATGACTTATCTACTGCAGACCTTCTGTTGGTGAAAGACCAGTTCACTAAGCATTAAATAAGATAGTCTGTCATAAACCCAGGATTTATTTGGCCCACTTAATTTGGAATGTCAGTTCTCAGTGTTCAGAGTAGAACTGGACATTTTGTCATTCATCTCTAGGAAGGGTGTGGTAGATACACCAGGGAAATATTTCTCCAGATTTTCCAAACTGTATGCTAAACACACTGTCTTTGCATTTACAGAGGAGATATTTTAATTTAAAAGTAGATTCCTTAACCTTTTTTTGTTGTTTTGTTGTTTGTTTTGTTGTTTGTTTGTTGTTTATAACCCCCCATTTTTCTTAATGAAAAACTAGGCATTTTTTTTAACACGCTTGATTGTGAAATTGAAGTGGTGCTCTTCTGTTACTGTGGATAACGTTACCTTGTCTATTTCCACTGGTTTTATTGATTTAAGGGATCAGTTCCTTTCATTGATTTACCCCAGGGATCATATTCTTGAAAAAGGTGAGGATCCTCTTCGATTCCTGAAGTACCTGAAGATCCTTACAACATTGTGCAATGTTCCCATGCCCTCCCACATGGAGCAAGATTTATCTTGGTTGCTGAAGTTTTTTAAAGCACTTTTTTTTTTAATAAGAAGAGCATGCAAATGGCCTGGGGCTGTTGCTGAGTGTTACCTACTTGCCTGCTTCTTCCTGAGTTTTGTGTTCCAGGAGTGGCAATGCTGACTTACCTGCACTCAGGAAAATGCTGATCAAAGAAATACAGTCTCACATGTAGATTTGACTCCTCCCATTCAGCAGACTGGAACAATCTTCCAGGAGGAAGCAGCAGGGGAAGAAATCTCACTAGTTTATGACTGAGCTCAGTAAGTTTGCAAATGGCATTAAATGACAAGTCCATTTCATGACTGCAGGTGGCCCAAATGGCTGGCTGATCCCCTGTCCTTGTTAAAAAAAAATACAAAAGAATCAGGGGAAGAAAAAAAGGAGCGTTGTTTATTGACTTGGGAACAGTTTTGTTCACCACCTGCACCACATTAGCACTTTGAGATAAACTTCCCTTGATGCTTATGATCCCACTGCAATCGCACCAAACCACTGATGACAGAATAGGGCTCTCACTGCTGTCACCAAATGGCACCACAGAGCAATATTGTTAACAACTGTTTTCTTCCACATTAAACATTTGCCATTTTGGTGTAATTTTCACAGTTTAATTACTATAATGGGAGCCATGACAGTATTTCATTAGGACTGTTCCTTAACCAGGAACTCCTCAAGGAACACAACATCACTCAGCAGCCATAGCAGCTAGGAGTGAACAGTCCCATTTATTGTTTGGTTATGTCTTCATCCTGTAGAGATTAAACCCATTGGAATATTATCAAAAAAACTGGCCTAACTATGGCTGAATGTTAAGACAAGCAATTGGAAACAAAAAACCCCCACCCTTTATCTTTAAATAAAGGCAAATGTTTATTTAAGTAAATGTCACTCACACAAATGCCATTGGAACCTCCAACTAGTTTTCTTCCAGAAAAGTATTAAAATACATGCTTTGGAAGTACTATTGGCTTATATTAAAACATGTTCTGTTACCATCCTGTCCTGCCATATCTAAACAGTATTTAGGCATGTGCTCTCTTATCTAGGAATATTTAGGCTTTTTCTCCCTGATTAGAAATTCCCCCCTCTTATGAGACCAACAGTGCACTGGAATAGATAAAGACACTTTTATTGGTTATTAAATGGTAAAACAAACAAGTCTTACAAGCCCAAGAATGGATACGGCTATTGGCATATTTATTATTGACAACTCAGTGCTGAATGGAAACCTAATTCCAAGATCAGGCAAGGCCTGAAAATTTTGTTTTTTCAGGATTGCTTAGAATGATCTGGATGGTTATGCATGGATGTTTCAAAGGGATCTTTATGATGGTACAGAATACTTAGAAGGGTTACACTGACTAGTGCTGTTACTTGCCTATCCATTTCTCCTGCTCTGATTGTCCTAAGTTTGAAAAGGAGCAGCACAAGACTTAGAGATGTATAGTTCCTGTACAGAGACATTCTTTGCAGAATATGTGCGTAACTGAAGTAGTTATTAAGTTTTTCAAGCAGAAGAAAGGCATTGAGAAGGGCATGTACACAGCTCTTCACACACTGCTTATCAGCCCTGTGTTTGCCACACCATTGCAAGCAGCACAGATGTGAACCGTGTTTTGATACAAACAAGTAACACCCCATCTCTAACATCTGCTTCCCAAACTACCCTCAGTGGACCTATGAGCATCTCACTATTTACACCAGAAAAATTAAGTAGTCTCCTGTGTCAACATCACCACTGATTCCCAAGAGTGTAATGTGAATTAATCAAGCATGTAACCAAGACAAAGACTAAGGTCATAATACCTTTAAAGTGATAAAAGACTTTGGAGCTAATTGTTTCGAGGCAGTTATAAAGGTTATTAGAGTATATATACATAGAGTATATATATACAGTGATATATTTTTTCCTGTGTGGAATTAGCATTGCTTATCTATATTTGCACTACAGTATACATCAACACAAAACCATTATCATCACTAGAAAATCAGGTACCATTTAGACAGGCTTCAAAACCTAGCAAGTTATATGATTTGGATACAAACTCAACGGGCTTGACATGTGCAAAATAGCTTGTCTAGATATGCTATATAGACATCACACTAAAGACCCTCATTTGCTGAAATCTGCAAGGGTCTCTTATTTTGCAATCGATCTCAACACAAAACTACTGCCTGAGACAAAGAGACAGCTGAGACTTCACTGCCAGTGGGACTGCAAACTCTATCTCAGGCACAGCACCAGTCACACCACGGCCACCACCGTAGTATGGTGTCTAGAAGAACACAGTTTCTAGAAGAACAGCTGATTTCAGCAGAAAAAGGAAAGCATACCATGATGATTTTTAGTATCATTTTTTGATGATTTTTAATTTTTGTTTTGAAACATCTTCTCCTGAGACCTAGCTCTAGTCTTTGCCTACTACAGATTTACAGATCTGCACATCCATCGTTCAGTAGTGGAAATGGGATTCAAGAATCTTTGGGCTTTAAGGATATTTTGCTTGGGGACTCTGCCTGAAGTATCATTTATTAAATAAATATGGTTAGCATTTATGATGATAGTGTGTTATTTCCCCAATCTTGCTTGATTACGCTTCTGCCTTGGATCAGCTATGATAATATTTATTCCAATGGGATCTCATTAGTTTCAATGCAGGAAATCATTGCTAAATTAACTGGCTCAAAGTATTATTTCTGCATGTATTTATTTATAGAACTATTTATAAAAATGGTTGTGCTTAAATAAATATACCATTCTTTGTTAATTGATACATCCATCCATATTAATACTTCAGGCTTTTAGATCTGTCACAATTTAGGGCCTCACACTGAAATTACTCAAGTTGTGGGAAGGTTCCCATTATCTTTGTCAGACTTTGGATCAGACTGCCTATGGTGAAGCTCCTTTATATCATATTGGATGTAGAAGAGAATAAGAGTTGTAAAAGAGACTGAGAATCAGTCCAATCCATTTGCAAAGCTGCCATTTAACTTTTAAAGCAGAAATAGATCAAGTGAGATTTGCAAAGTGAAAAAAGTCCTGATTTTTGGAATTAAACTTAATTAGGTAATCCCTTGGGGAGTTTTAGAAATTTTAGCATATCATTTTCAGTCAGTACTTTTGTTTCTTTCAGGATGGTTGTACTTCAGATGGTATTTTTAAAATCAGGATACCTGGTGCTTTGAAGCGCCAGTGGGTAGAGGACTCTGCAAATTTCCAACCTTTTGTGCATTCACTTATAATCATTCAATATTAATTCTTTACACACCAATGGCACACTAGTAACTCCTGTAATTCTCTAGGTAAAACACATTTTTTTTGTTTCTGCATGGTCTTTATGATGTATACAACCTAATTAGAACTGGTTAAAAATGCTGGATACATTCTCAGAGTTATTAGTTAGAACTGAAATTTGGAAATTAGTTAGAACTGAACTATTTGGAACTGAAATTAACTAAATTGAGCTAACTAATTAGTTAATACTTGTTAAATTAATATTTGTTAAATAATTGTTCTGATTACTTAGTTAACTAATTAACTATTTGATCTAATTCATGGCCAGGTTGGATGTGGCTCTGAGCAACCTGGTCTATTGGAAGGTGTCCCTAACCATGACAGCGGGATTGGTACTGGATGATCTTTAAGGTCCCTTCCAACCCAAACCATTCTATAATTCTGTGATTCTATAATTCTTTGACTTTATCAAGGAAATGCTTCCCTATACCGCTACTCCATAAAGATCCAGAACACAATTCTTTACTCTAGAATAGACACCACCATGGAATTTTTGTCTTTTATTTAAGGAACAGCAAGACAAATAAGAAATTAATTCTGCATTTAAATTTCAGTATTTCTTTGCATTCTTAGGAGAGAGGAGGCTTTTTATACATAACTTCTCCAAATACTGGTAGAACTTTTGAACTCTGCAAACTGCTTGCTGCAGAAAAAAAAAATCTGATTTCTGCAGCCCATGATGAGGGAAGCTGTTTATAGAAGCTCCTGAAACTCTAGAGCTTATATATGTAGGGGAACATTATTTAAACTTTTAGTCTGCTTCTTTTATTTCCCAGCAGCACGGATGTAGCCAAAGGCAATGCCTGTAGTAGCATGTTAAATGACTTCTTTTGCACAAGGGCCAACTTTCAGGCCCTTTTTCCTTTCAAAATAGGGAGACCATTTAATTGAGAATGATGCATGGCATATGCCAAGTCTTAAATTATGCCTGGGAGTTGTTTAGGAAACTTTGAGCATAAAAATACCCCAGGCTCTATCATAACAATTAACTTAGGATAATTGTTATGTATAACAATTGAACAATCACTTGCTGTGTAAAGACTGTGCCCAGGCTTTGTTTAATTTACTGTTATTGCTAGTAAGAGTACATGCTGGTAATATAAAATATCTCAGGCTTTATCAGTTCTGAGCTGTGCTTAGATGCTGAATATAATCCAGAAATAGATAGGTCCTATATTGAAATAAACTCAAAAGGAGATACTTCCTACTAAAGTACTACAAATATCTATTGACTAGCCATACATGCCAGCACATGGGATAACTCCCTGCTTTGTATTCTGCCTGCTATACTCCCCAACAGGATGGATGATTAATACTTACAGATGTCCTATAAAAGTAATAATCCCAAATGGATGAGAAGACAGCTGCACCAAGGCTGGTCCTGGGCCCTGTTAGCCCCTAGCAACATCTCTGCTTTGCCCTCCCTTCCTCACATACAGCACTTTGTACTCTACAGATGCTGAGTGGTATTTCTAGCTGCAGCCTTCCCTGAGAACACACAGTTGCTTTTTAGGAGCAGTGAGGAGCCAGGCTCTGCTGTTTGGCATCCTTCCCACCACCTCCTTGCTGCAGCTCTGGCTGTGTGAGCCACACTCAGGCGTGACAGCCGGTGCAGCTCATTGTTCAGGTGATGCAGCTACAGACTCTGCTTCCTCTGGAGATGGCTTGTGCAAAACAGGAGAAGGTTAGCTGGTAGCTGGAGGGAGAGAATTCCTTGTTCACCAGAGGTTTTCAAGACATGACTGGACAGGGTCCAAATCTCATGGAGGCTCCCCATCCCATGAAAGGCTGGACCAGGTGATCTTTGGAGGTCCCCTCCAGGTTCTGTGGTTGTTGCAGGATGTGAAGTCAAGAGTCTGTGCTCACTTTTGGGATTTTATTGTTGTTCTTTCAGTCTCCTAGTTTTTTCCTTACAGGCCACTGTTCTGGAGAGAGTTTTCCAGACAAGATTTTAACCATACCCTTGGAGATGAGAAGTAAGCTTTCTGTTTTAACATCGGCAGTGAAAGGTTTGTGAACACAGCTTCCTTAAAAGGCTCAAACTCATGCAGGCAATAGAAGAATTCCACGTTCAGATTTATTTTTTAAATCTCCTAGCTGTGAAGATCCTGTAGTGACTTTTGAAGGAACCAACAATATTTGAGTAACTGAGTTTACCGAAGTTACTCAAAAAAGTTATGCGAAGTTATTTAGAAAATTCTGGGAATGTGGGTTATTTTCTTACATTATTCTACTGCAGACAAGATTCTTACTTGTTCAGTAACTTAATTTAAAAAAGAAAAAAATCTGAATAAACTATTTGGTGCATGGATGTAGCCACTAGATGGGAGGCAAGAGCTGGTTAGGAACTGGGAGCATGAGTTGGGGCTGCACTTAGAGAGCTCCTATCAGCTGCCACCGCCAGCTGTGACATGCCACACTGGAGCTGCACACTAACACATCTGGGACCACTTTTACCAGTGTACACAGGGAGGTTATTCACTGAACTGCAAATTTTTAATAAATTGATAGTCGTGGTGATGAACTGCTGAGGGAGTGGGATATTTTAAAAACAACTGTGTTAATTCTTTGCCTCTAAATGGCTTTGCCTTAGGAAATTCTGCTGTTTCATCTGCTGTGCTGATGGAAAGGAACATTATTCACATTAAATCATCTACATGAGGTCTGTTACAAATAAAACTGCCAAAGGCTTTTATGGGGCAGAAGTGGTATAAGCCTATGTGTTAGGAGGATGGAATTCAAGTCCTTACAATGTCGCAGACTTTCTGTATAGCTTTAGGCAAGCTGATTTTTTTTCTCTGTATTTCAGTTCTTTCTCGGCTTCTCTTTTTTTCCCTATTGAAGTGGCATATAATGGAATTTCCTGTCTTTCCCAGTGGAGATTAATACTGTTTTAATAATAAGACTGTGCTATCATAATACTACACAATATAGAAATGTCTTTGAGCAATTTGTGGATACATTTTTTAATAAGAAAAACTCTCAATTTTTCAAAGCTTTTTGTGGCTTCTTATATCTAACTTTAGCCAGGATAACAGGAATCTGATCCAGCCTGTTACCTAAAACTATTTGTAAAAACTGACCAAAGTAAAAAATAAAGAAATTGAATAATTTGGAACAAAAAGACATACTAATATTAGCCAAAAAGTGTGTGGTTTGAGTAACCAGAGGACTAAGCTGGTAACGTAAGAAATTAAGAGCATCAGATGAATAAAGTAGGAAAAAAAGCAGTTTAACCCTTTGCTGAAGCTTTTAATATAGCAACACAAACAGTATAATTTGGACCTACGACAAATGACTTCCGTAGCATAGGGAGGACAATCCAGTGGAAGTGCAGTCCAGTATGAGTGTGCTGGCATGTCCCATCTTGGGAGTTAGAGTAACTTCCCTGAGACAGACAGAGCGACCCAAAAGATCCCTCATCTCCACCTTTACCAGCTTTGGCAGTGTCTTAATATAAGATCTGGACCTTCATTTGCCTTGTTCACCCACTTGTACCTTTTTTTCAGTCTTTTATTCTTCTCTTACTTTTTTTTTTCCTCCTTTAGCCAAGAAAGTGTGTTTAGTAATGCTGCTGACAGAGGTGGCTGGTGCACAGAGCAGCTGACTGAATCGTACTAACATTCTTCAAAGAAAAGAACAAATAAGAACACCAAAAGCAGAACCTATACACCAAGTCCTTGTTGGAGTCTGGCTCCCTGTGCTCAAGGCCATCTCTGACGTGGCCTCATTGGGCTCAGGGCCTTGCCCTTGGTTTTTTGCAGGTCCTGCCCTGCTGACTTGCTGGCCCTGCTCAGCTCTTCTGGCTGGGTGCTGTGGGATGGGGCCATGTCAGGGGGGCACTGTCCTGTCCCTCACTGTCACCTGCACCTTATGCTTCACCTGCTCCTGCTGCTCCCTGACACTGTATTTTCCATCCTTGCTGCCTTCCTTGCTACTTTTTATTCTTTTGAAAATTTGTCTTGCTTTATCCTCAAGAAAACAGGACAGCAACACTAACAAATTCAGACCATCTCTCAGTGAAATTGTCTTTCATCTTCTCCGTACAAAGGATGATCTAAATGATGGCCAAATGTGGAAAGTTTCCATTAAAAAAACCCTCTATTTTACAAAAGAGAAAGACATTAACTCATGTTGTTGAAATTAAAACTTAATCACTATTGTCACTATTTCTCCTTTAAGAAGTTTTAATAATGTTTACCATGAGATGGAGCAAGCCCAAATCCCGAATCTTGACTCAGATCTTCCTATCATTTAATATTCTAATATTAGCCTCAGGTGGAGTCTCACCAGTGCTTTTAACTTCTGTACCCATTTGGTCCACCAAAAATACCATAATGTTGATTATTTATCAAAAAACTCCAAGCACTAAGCACTTTTCCCTGTCTGACAAGGTACTTTATCTAGTCACATGGAAAAGACTGGTAACAGATCTTGCATACCTGTTGCTGAAATTGTGCTTTAAATATGATACATGGAGAAGGTGAATTGTGCTTGGGGAAGTAGGAGCATATTCTGGCAGACCAGATATAAATTTAAGCTTCCAAAATTCAATCCCCTGACATGTACAGTCTAGTCCTGCACTGCAGATATTTTAACAGTTGCCCAGGTGCAGCCCAGTGTTAACAGTAAGGGTTGGCATCCCTAAGCTCACCACTGCAATCCTGCTGTTCAGTGCCGTTCATTATTTGCTGCTGTCCAAATTCAGACAGGTGTGTCTGCATCCCCAAAAGGAATAAGTGCCTTGTCTGACCCTGGAGCTCCAACCTCTAATAATGTAGAGCTTGATTAAGGATATATGGAGATGTCCCAAAGGAGCTGCTGTCCTCTGTTGTACCTGTTATATCTAGGAAGGATGAGGCAGCCACTTCTGTTACATGACGCACTGTGCTGCTAACACAGGATCATTAGCCCATGTTAAAAAGCCTTTTGTGTCCTCAGTACAGAGTTTTAAAATCTTCATGGAGGACTAGATAGCATTTAAAGCCCATGTACTTTTTGACTAGGCATTCAGATATCCTTTCCTCTCTCCCCCCAGGTTCTTAAACCAGCTGTATTATACAGTGAAGGCAGGATTTTTCCAGGATAATTTCCTATCCCAGCAATATTTGATCTCCTCCTCTGCTTCTGCCTCTTCTTTCCTACATTAACAGCCTTTCATTAGCAAAATGTTAAACTCATTGAGTGGTTTGGGCTGAAAGAGATCTTAAAGATCATCTAGTTCCAATCCTACTTCTGGCTAAAAATGTGACAAACTACCACACTGTCCCAGGTTACAATGTAAGATGTAACCAAAAGTATGTATTCTATTATCATCTTCACAAGCTGTTAAAGCAGGTGGGGCACTGCTCATTATCCCCTACCATGACTCACCCCTGATAACTCCTCCGGGAGCTATCTCTGTTTAATGGGCTATCAAGGACCCACAGCATGACTCATAGAATTACATCACCCCATTGTGAGATGCTCCGCCCAGGAGGAGGAGCCAAGAATTCCTACCTGCATATAATCTGGGTTTGGAACACCACAGTCAGCTCTTAGCTGCTGAATACACAGAGGATAAGAGCTACCACTGGACCTTCAGGTGAAGACCAGACCCTTCTACAGGATCACTGCTTCAACAGAACCCCTTTGTCTGGACTGCTACCACCACCCTGCCTAACAGGGTGTCAGGTTGTATCCTGACTCTGTCAGTGTTCTTGTACTATTGCATTTATTTTAATTTTCCTATTAAATTATAATTCTGACTTGCAGTCTCCCACTGGTTTGTTTTCAAACTAGTACACACATACCTGGAACACAGACATATAAATAGACATTGCTCATTTGCTTCTTTCCCCTCTGCTCTCCAAGAAGGGATAGTCTTTCACCATCGAGTCTCAGGATGCTTCCTTGGCCTGGATTATCCCTTAAGAGCAGAAGTGTTGTGCTGAATAGGGGAATAATTTACACAACACTTTAATTTGTGAAATGCAATTGAACTGCTACTAATTATAGTGCTGTAATGTACAGAGGGGAAGCTGACTCATACTGAGTGAACTGAGTAGAAATCACATCCATACTTTCCTTCAAGCCTCCCACTGCTGTGCCACCAGAAACAGATGGTAAATGTCAGCAGCTATTATTTCTGTTTTCATACTGTCTTAATTTGCCTGAACAAGCCAAGGAAAAAATAACTGTGTCCCATTTTCATTAGTGGTTATCATTGGGTCTGGTGCTATGGAGCAAGCTGTGATTGAAAAAGGACATTGCAGGCATATTACTGGGAGTGGCAGGGCGAACTGGACTCAGAAGATTCTGCCATTCATTTTTGTGTCCATTGGCTACACCAGACATGGTTGATTCACAACATTGCTTTACACAGGAAGGAAGCACCTTGCACAGCAAACATCTTCTTTCTCTCTCCACCTTGCCCATGCTCTGCTCTTGTTCCAGCTACAGAAAAAGGAGATTCTGCAACTTCTTGGCTCCTTCAGGAACCATGTGCTTGTTGACCCCCTGTTCAATGCATCCATACCAGAGAACAAATTCTGTACTTGTAACCAAAAGAGGGCATGATTGTTTTTATCTGAGCATGAGGTAAGATCCCATATACTTAAAGTTTACCACCCTCCAAAATGAGATTGCCACATCCAACCTTGTTGGGAATGGTACATGTGTCAGCTGTGCCTCGGAAAGTGCAAGCTCAGCTCTGAATCATGCCAGGTTTTTGATTAGAATTTAATACAGATTATCACAGAACAGTGATTTTACTCATCACCTAATAAGATTACTGGTATAGTCAGTCTATATGCCTATTTTTTGGAATATGTAGCCTACCCACAAACCAAGATTGGCACACATGCACCAGGATATCACCTTTTGGATTTTGAAGTCATGACTGCTCCTTGCTAATCAATAGCAGTCTCCACCAAAATTTTCCTATTTAGAATATAATTTGGTGATGTAAATTGGTGGATTTCCACATATATCTATATACATACATATATATACACATGCACACATATACATTTTTTTATACAGTTATTTTTTTATACAGTTATTTCCAGACTGTATGTAATCCTTTAATGCAAACCAACAGAGGCAGAGACCTTACCAGAAGCAGAGATCTTACTAGTAGCAGCCATGGCTACCATGAACCTCAGTCCCTCTTTGTAGTCTCACCTTTATTTAACTGTTAAATGCTTTGCTATTTTGCTGCTGACATCACGCTTATCTCAGACTTTTCAGCTGAGAAAGGAGGAGGAAGGAATAATGAAAAGGGCTGGCAAAAAGACAAAATGGGATAAAGTTAATGGTATCAGTTATTTTTATGTTACATACAGAACTGTAACTGTAAATGGGTACCAGTACCCATTCTATTGTTAAAAGTCCACAGCTGAGTATAGTACTTGACATTAAATTAATATGAATTATTATTTACCTCAGTCTAAGTGTGCAGCACTTGTAGAAGATGGATATGCTCATTATTTTGAAAATGTCTTTGTGAAATGAAGAACAGAATTAACTTCTGTATAGAAGAGGAGGTGTTCACTGTGTTGATAAATACCATTCAAGTCAGTACTCCAGAAGAAGACAACGTTGTCAGTGTATCCCTTTGTTCTGGTAAATGCTTTATTTATGGGGTTTGGGATGGAGTTTTATGCAACTGACAATTCAAAAGCAAACACTGCCATCAACAAAGAGTTAGATATTTACAGAGAAAAGTGTTTTTTGTCAGGTTGTAGTAAGATTGGCTTCTAATTATAGTGTAGCAGAACTCCTCTGTGAATGGAAGACACCATTTCATTGTGTTTAAACAGAAACATGAAACAATGGCTGATAATTTGTGACACTGACACGCCATGAATCAAATGGGCTGTCTATGACATGGAAAGTAAGTGAATTTTTTACTCCTCTCCTTTACCCTCATCCTGGGAGTTGAGTCCAGGAAGAAAGGAAGGATGGGAGAAAGGTGGTTTTAGATATTTTTTTTTTACTTCTCATTATCCTTCTGTGTTCCATTGGCAGTAAGTTAAACTAATTTCCCCAAGTTGAGTCTATTTTACACGTGACGGTAAAAGCTGAGTGATCTCTTCCTGTCCTTATCTCAACTCACAGACCTTTCATAATATTTTCTCTCCCCTGTCCAGGTGAGGAGGGGAATGATAAAGTGGCTTTGGTGGGAGTCTGGTGGACAGCAAAGGCCAACCCACCACAGTGGGCTGAGCACTACCTCCAACGTGTGAAGCAGAGCAACTCAAAAGAGGGGCTCAGAGATTCAGAGAACCTGAATCCACGCTTAAGCAGATGCAGTGGGCAGGAGGCTGCATGCAGGGGGTGGAAACTGTGGCTGTTCTCAAGCACAATAGCCAAAGTGCAGCTTTCCAGACAGACTATTGCTTGCTTGCACACTGAATACATTATGCAGACAGAAACAGGCCATCAATTATTTTCTAAACTACTCACATTTGGTCTGGCTATAAAGACGGTGTGTGTGATTGATTTTTACCCTGTTCAATAGGATGGCTCCTGTGGATGAAAGGACAGCTTCTAAATGCTTCCTGAATATGAGTGGCTGACCTGAGTGTCTAAGATAAAGGCCAAATGGTAGACTTTTTCGTTTCCACAGACATTAAATAAAGCTAAGAGCAGATGAAAAAGAGCTGTATTACCATGGTCACTGAATAAATCATTACCACTGTAGGTACTTGTATGTATACAGCAGTTGCAAATTTCAGAGTAAGAAAGTGATCCTAGGAAAATCCTACACATGTCCTTACTCCAGTGCTCAATTGTCTGACTGATCGTAGATTTCCTAACATCCCATACTTTCTAACTCTTTCCAGGAGGCTTTTTTTTTGACTGGATTTGATTCATTCTCTGAACTAAACAGAAATTATCTATGCAGCTATTTTTAAAATTCCTATAATTTATATTTCCTGCAGCTTTAAAAAGTATTTTCAGCATCATCTTTTAATCACTAACTGCTATGGTTTTACAGTGTCCTACAACTACTTTTACCTCAGGAAGCTCAAGCAGGCAGATGATCATCCTCCTTTTCACGCTCCTCTTTGAACCCCGCCTCACAGGAGTACAAGGGCTGTAAAAGCCTTGCAGCTGGTGGAGGGAGAACCCTTCCAAGATACATGAAAGAAGTCCCTGCAGTGCATGCTGCGATGTGAATTTTCAATTGCTCTGAGCTGTAGTTCTCTGGAGTTTTTTCATAAATTAGATCAGACTTGGGAGTAATGCTTTGTGCCATGGGCTGTACTAGTTCCCAAAGCTGATGTGAATCACAGGAGTGGGAGGGTGGCTGACAGCTACCTTAGGGCTCTGCTGGTAGGTCATGTCTTTTTGTGATATTACAGCCATGGGCGCCGAGAGACCTGCGCCGATGGATTATAGCTGTGAAAAACTATGAATGGTAGAATTCTCTTTTAAAACAGGAGTGGTTTGTCTTACACCACCACAATTCTTCTCCCCTCTCCTGTCATCTGTTCTCAGTTCTTGTGGGTATACTAAATGCCCTGGGAACATTACATGAGGACACGTGAACTGTTTGAAGGTGTAAAGCCTGCTGGAATACTGTGGGGGGACTGTGGAAATGGAAGAAGACAGACTTTGTACATTCTTGTCCACAGTGCTTTTTGGGAGCTGACTTGAAGAGGACTGTTCCCTGATAGTCATGGGACATAGTCTTGGAAAAATCTGGTTAGAGGTCCAGAACAGGGCCATGACTAAGACCTCCCTGATCCTTTCATTGCTGAATACTCCAGGACAAGACACAACTGACCATAAGTTGGAGACAGACGTCAAGATTTGACAGTGTCTCTGGTCATGTGCAGAACTACAGACATCTACCTAATTTCACAAGCATCAAGGCAGGTCTATGCAGATGCTCCGAGAATACGGAGTGTTGTATTTCTAGGACACCCTCAGAATTCAAGCAGTATTGTTCAGATTGTAGGACTCGTGAAGTTAGCAGGATAACATGGAAAAGTGGTGTGAATCTTAAGTACTGCCCAAAATTATCATACAATCTGCTTTAGTGCAACTTGTTATGTTTATCATGCAGTACATCTGTTTTTTATTTAAAGATAAATAAGAGCTGGCAAAGATTCATAAGTATCTGAACTTTTGTGATATTTTGCCAAGTGACCTACTTATTGAAGGCATGCTGTACCTTGACTTTGAACTATACTGAAAGAAAGTTGACACTGGCAGCCCACCAAATTAAACAACAAAAGCAAACCTTGATGTTGGCAATGCTTGACTGATAAGTCCCAGCACATACAGATCTATATGCAAATAAAGATCTTTTATTTTCACTAAGTGACAGATAAAATATTTTACTTTACTGACATGATAATGATTCATGTTGGGAAAAATCCTGGCGGCTTTCTCAAATGTTTCTGGTATTTTAAATGTGTTGATAATTTCTATTTGAAGTATGAACCACCACCAGCACTTTTGACAGCTGCAGTATCTTCTGTAATCATATTTATTCTTCATCAAAGCTTAGGGAGAGTCAACACACCCCAAGCTTTTAACATTTTGTTACCAAACAGCTATGTTTAATGGATTCCAGTGGGGGCCATCTAACATTTCTGTGTTCATCACAGCTGTAGCAATCAAACTTATGAGCAGCAGTTTTGGAGTTTGAAGCGTTTTTCTTGAATACAATGGGCCTTTTATGATCTGTGTTCTTAAGTGGTGACATTGACAACATGCCTGCCATCTTCAGCCACACACCTCATGAACAACTCCAGGCACCAGTGGATGCCAGGGGCCACCCAGCTGGAAAGCAGCTTGGCAAGAGAGGAGCGGGGGCCCTGGTGGACACCAAGCTGAATGGGAGCCAGCAGGGAGCTCTTGATGCAAAAGTGGCCAGGGGCATCCCGGGCTGTACTGGGCAAAGTTCTGACACCATGTCAAGGGAGGTGACCATTCTTTCCCCTCTGCTCAGCACCAGTGTGGCCACACCTGCAGTGCTGCGTTCAGTGCTGGGCTCCTCAGTACAGGAAAGATGTAAACAGACTGGAGGAAGTCCAACCAAAGGCCACAAGAATGAAGGGAGTGGAGCATCTCTTCCATGAGAAAAGACTGAAAGCTGGGACTGTTCAGCTGGGAGAAGAGAAGGCTCAGAGGGATCCCATCAGAGTCTACAGATAACTGAAGGGAAGGTGCAAAGAGGATGGAGCCAGGCTCTTTTAAGTGGCATTCAGTGCCAGGACCAGAGGCAATGGGCACAAAATGAAACACAGGAGGTTCCCTCTGAATTTCAGGAAACACTTTTCTCATGTGAGGGTGACCAGGCACTGGCACAGGCTCTCCAGAGACACTGTGAAGTCTCCCTTTGTGAAAATATTTAAAAGCTGTCTGGATAGATCCACGTGGCCATGCTTGGCCAGGGCGGTTGAACCAGATAACTTTCAAAGATCCGTTCTAACCTCAACCATTCTGTGATTCTAGGAAATACAATGGAAATCAGCATCTGGACCTCCTTCCAAAATTTTTTCACAGCAAAGAAAAGCAGGCATCGCATGAAGCTTCATATCAAGATATTACAAAATAGTTCCCCATTTGATATACATCAAACCAAGTCCTTCTAAAATCTTAAGAGTCTCCTGGTCTATCAACTACAATTTTTTTAAAGCTGCATTAAGACACTGAGTTTTTAACCATGGTTTAAAATGTTCAGTGCTCAGTATTTGTACCAAGAAAAGAAGGAAAATAAGAACCCTTGGCTGTTACAGACCAGCATACTGATCATAAGGAACTGCTGTGAAAGGAAGCTCACGCTTGTAACTAAGGAAATGAAAAGAGATAAAGAGATACATACATGTTTTCGATTGTATAATCATAGAATCATAGAGTGGTTTGGGTTGGAAGGGACCTCAAAGTTCCAACCTGGCCTGAAGCTGAGTCAGGGGAGGGTTAGGCTGGATATCAGGAAAAGGTTCCTCACCCAGAGGGTGGCTGGGCACTGGAACAGGCTCCCCAGGGGAGTGGGCACAGCACCAAGCCTGACGGAGTTCAAGGAGCATTTGGACAGCACTCTCAGGCACAGGGTGTGACTCTTGGGGTGTCCTGTGCAGGGCCAGGAGTTGGACTCAAGGATCCTGATGGGTTCCTTCCCACTCAGAATATTCTATGATTCTATGAACCACCCTGCCACGAGCAGGGAGGTCATTCATTGGACCAGATTGCGCAAAACCGCATCCCCCCTCTCCTCAAACACTTCCAGGCACGGGGCATCCACGGTTTTTCTGGGCAGTCTGTTCCAGTGCCTCATCACCCTCACAGTAAAGAATTTCTTCTGTGTATCTAGCATAAATATCCCCTCTTTCAGTTTGATCCCATGACGTTCAGTGATGAATTAACAGGAGGTATTGCTTTTTGATACATAGATGAGCAATTTGCTATCCAGGATCTCAGGAAATGTAGATGCCATATTCGTATTCAAGGTGATTTTGAAATGTGCTCTGAGATATAAACCAGTGATATAAATTTTAGAGGAATGCCAATCATTTGCCAATCAGACAGAATTATAGTCTGCAGACAGATGGATGGCAACATAATTGAGGCCTACCAATGGCTCATTAAAACATCATGCAAAGTAATCACCTTGCAAAGTAGTACCTGAGTAAAAGTTAAAATACAAATTATTAGAAAAAGCAAGAGTGAAAACCACCCAGATGTAGGCAGAAGGGTTTTAGTGGCTTTGTATGGCTGCAGTTCTGGCATCCTCAAATGCAGCTGAACATGGGAGATCTAGAACTCATTGAAAAAGGGAACAGAAGTTAAGAAAAGATGGAATGGCATCCCTGTGAGGGAAGAGTAAATAGATTAGAACTCTTCAGCCTGGAAAAGAGACAGGAGACAGAGTATGGCAGTGATCTGTCAAGAATGACTTAGAGAAGGTAAATGCAATAATTATTTTTATATTGCAAAACTAGAGGTTATTAGATGATTATCAGTAGCAGGCTCAAAAGGCACTTTTTTTGGTACAATGCATAATTAAATTCTGGGACTCACCACCAACGGATGGTCTGGAAGCCAAACATAAAGCATGTCAAAAAGAAGATTCCATGAAAAAATGGAAGCCCCTCAAGACTTGAGTAGCCCCAAAGCTGGCATCTGTGTGGTGGGACTGTATATTGAAACAGTATTTCTGTATATGTAATTGGTGCTTGCATTTTTTTCCCTAAAAAAGTGTGGAGATTTAGCCAGAGTATAACTTGTGTTTAGATAGATCTAGAAGAGCATCTATTCTAACAAGAGGGACTTAAGCAGGCAAAAAAAAAATTACTGAAAACGGCCCTTAAAGATTTCAGGGTTAGCTTTTAATTATGAAAATTTAGAATGGAAGAAGCTGGGTATTGTACTCCATCTAGCCTTGTTCTGAACCAACAGAAACAACATGAGTTTCTGAATCTGAATCTGAACATGGATTCTGAGAATCCATGATTTCTAAGAGAGAAGCTGTATATGCTATTCTGGACATGAAGCCTACGGTAAACAAGTGTTTGGGACTGCAATATTCACATCATGAAGTAATTTAGCTTTGATGGATGGATGTCTAGAATTTTACCAGATGTGTGCATTAAAGTAAATCCTTCTATTCTTACCAAAGAGAAACAAAATGCAGATTACAAAATCATTAATTTCTATCACATTATAGTGTCTCCCATGTGTTTTTGAATATTCATTGGTCACCACTGGTTACTCACATGCTAGATATAATTTTTGGAGCATACTAGAAAAATCTCTCTAAACACATAACAAACCTGCTCCCGGAAGAAAGAATTTTTGTGCAAGTATCGGCAAGTAGTAGAAACAAAGAGTTTTCCATTGGGTAGGATATGAAATAAAGATGTATCATGTCCTTCAATGTCTATGCAGGATTTACTGTGAGTCAAGTTCTGAGACGCAATGACAAGGTAGAAGGAATGAACACTCTTAACTCAATACACCTTTTGAAGATATGTAAGTTATATATTTTCTTGAACAAAGTTTGGCATTGTTAGAAACAAAGTAGAATACTGCATAAGTGCTTGACACAAATATTGTAATTAGTGAGTCAGTTCCTTAAATCAATAACCTGCAGTCACAGATTGCCTACTGAGAAGCCTTTTCTAAAATAAATTTGACAGTAATAGCTCACTCATATGGCTCATTTTTTTAATGAAAGTTTGGAGGAGTATCTGGAATACACATAAATTTGACAATTGAAAATGGATGCTTCCCCCACTGGAAATTCTTCTTCGTAAATACACTAATTAATGATGTATGTCTGAAAATGACTGAAGTTTCTGAGAAGCTTCAGAAGATTGCATTTCTCTTGTGTAGAAAAAAAATCAAATTACTTTATCATACATTCTCCATTAAAAAAAAAAGTAGTAGTTCTGTTTTAGGAAACCAGCAGCACCAGTAACTTTATTACTTAAGTCAAATCAGCCATAGATATAGGTAGAATCTTAAAGTTCTGATGTAGAAATGTTGATAGGGTATTCTGGGAGCAACTAGCATGAAAGGTTAAGGTGTGGGTGTGAGGTTAGTGGAAGTTCAATCTCCAAGCGTTCAAGCTGTCAAGCTCTGCTGAACTCTTCACAGCCAGCCTTGTTTGCAGACTTTGCTGATTAATTATGGCTCAAAGCTTGCAGTGCCGCATCCAAATCCGGGCTCCCCTGCCCTGCCGAGGGCAGCCGATGCTGGCACGGCTTTATGGGGCCACCACAGCTAGGGCCGCAACAAAGCCAAGGAGCATCACTAAGGATGATAAATGATGTCATGGTTCAAGGAGTGTCTGGACAGTGCTCTTAGTCACAGGGTTTAGTTTTAGGCGCTCCTACATGGAGCAGGGCGTTGAAGATACTTATGAGTCCCTTCCAAGTTGAGATACTCTACGATTCTACGTGCAGGTGCTGCCGCGAGGCTGCTGCCGGGGCAGGACGCTGAGGAAAGCGCAGGACACGGGCCAAGAGCCGGCACCGCCTCCCTCAGCCCCGCGGAGGGCCCGCCTGCCCGCCGCCCTCTATGGTTCGCTCCCGCCGGGCGCATGCGCCGCGCCGGCCGGCTCCACATCGGCGGAAGGGCGAGCGGAGCCCGGCGGGGCGATGGCTGGCGCGGGCAGGGAGGAGCTGGGTGAGGCGACCCGAGCCGTGCAGCCCGGCGGCGGCGGGAGCGGCCGAGGGGCGGCGGGATGGCGGCTGGCCGCGGGGCGGAGAGGAGGGGGCGTGAGCCCCGGGACCGGCCGGCCAGCTTTNTAATAGCTCACTCATATGGCTCATTTTTTTAATGAAAGTTTGGAGGAGTATCTGGAATACACATAAATTTGACAATTGAAAATGGATGCTTCCCCCACTGGAAATTCTTCTTCGTAAATACACTAATTAATGATGTATGTCTGAAAATGACTGAAGTTTCTGAGAAGCTTCAGAAGATTGCATTTCTCTTGTGTAGAAAAAAAATCAAATTACTTTATCATACATTCTCCATTAAAAAAAAAAGTAGTAGTTCTGTTTTAGGAAACCAGCAGCACCAGTAACTTTATTACTTAAGTCAAATCAGCCATAGATATAGGTAGAATCTTAAAGTTCTGATGTAGAAATGTTGATAGGGTATTCTGGGAGCAACTAGCATGAAAGGTTAAGGTGTGGGTGTGAGGTTAGTGGAAGTTCAATCTCCAAGCGTTCAAGCTGTCAAGCTCTGCTGAACTCTTCACAGCCAGCCTTGTTTGCAGACTTTGCTGATTAATTATGGCTCAAAGCTTGCAGTGCCGCATCCAAATCCGGGCTCCCCTGCCCTGCCGAGGGCAGCCGATGCTGGCACGGCTTTATGGGGCCACCACAGCTAGGGCCGCAACAAAGCCAAGGAGCATCACTAAGGATGATAAATGATGTCATGGTTCAAGGAGTGTCTGGACAGTGCTCTTAGTCACAGGGTTTAGTTTTAGGCGCTCCTACATGGAGCAGGGCGTTGAAGATACTTATGAGTCCCTTCCAAGTTGAGATACTCTACGATTCTACGTGCAGGTGCTGCCGCGAGGCTGCTGCCGGGGCAGGACGCTGAGGAAAGCGCAGGACACGGGCCAAGAGCCGGCACCGCCTCCCTCAGCCCCGCGGAGGGCCCGCCTGCCCGCCGCCCTCTATGGTTCGCTCCCGCCGGGCGCATGCGCCGCGCCGGCCGGCTCCACATCGGCGGAAGGGCGAGCGGAGCCCGGCGGGGCGATGGCTGGCGCGGGCAGGGAGGAGCTGGGTGAGGCGACCCGAGCCGTGCAGCCCGGCGGCGGCGGGAGCGGCCGAGGGGCGGCGGGATGGCGGCTGGCCGCGGGGCGGAGAGGAGGGGGCGTGAGCCCCGGGACCGGCCGGCCAGCTTTCACCCCCCTCCGCTTCAGGAGAGATGGTTCGGCCCACCGGGGGGGACGCCGCGGCGCGCAGCGCACCGAGGCGGGCGGGATGAACCATCCCACCTGG